>JAECMU010082792.1:0-12136 GCA_016106625.1 Dracogyra subfuscus
TATATCTAGTGAAATAATGATTCTATGGTATATTGTAATACTTGAATTATAACGTCTATTATGACGTGTTGGCTGTATAGCTAGCTGTACTGTAGTAAAATGATGTAACATATTTGAGAATAAACTTAATATAATAAAGGAAAGGTATTAATACAGATATTAGCATGTCAGCCTGCCTCTCTTCATCCATCCTAGTGTATAACATATTTGAGAATAAACTTAATATAATATAGGAAAGGTATTAATACAGACATTATCATGTCAGCCTGCCTCTCTTCATCCATCCTAGTGTATAACATATTTGAGAATAAACTTAATATAATATAGGAAAGGTATTAATACAGACATTATCATGTCAGCCTGCCTCGCTTCATCCATCCTAGTGTATAACATATTTGAGAATAAACTTAATATAATATAGGAAAGGTTTTAATACAGACATTATCATGTCAGCCTGCCTCGCTTCATCCATCCTAGTGTATAACATATTTGAGAATAAACTTAATATAATATAGGAAAGGTATTAATACAGACATTATCATGTCAGCCTGCCTCTCTTCATCCATCTTAGTGTATAACATATTTGAGAATACACTTAATATAATATACGGTAGATTATTTTAGAACACATTTTTGTTATCCTTTTTATTGTATAATTCAGTCAAAACCTTTTAACAAATATGTTTAAATAAAAAACCAAATATATGCCTAATAAGTAAACTATTGTTAAAATATCAACAAATTTAAAATTGAAAGTAAAAACAAATGCGATGCAAAAAGCAAAGTGGCCCCCAAAACATTATAACTATACTGGATATGGAACTGTCTTAAATGTTGCAATTTCACACTCAATATATGGATATTTGCCACATCCAAATCATAGGCTCGTAGGTCAAATATGTTTAGATAGCAACAAATTCAAAATTGGTAGTAAAACCAAATGCGACGCCAAACGCCAAGTGAAGTTCTATCAACTTTTGTTTACTTGAAAAAGTGATCAATGTGTCTACTATCATATTTTGGTTGGGTGGTGTTTTTCTCATGATGAAATCGATTTTCTGATTTCTTCCAATTTCTCTTTTATTTTGTCCTTCAGGGAATACTGCCGTGTCGTAATCAAAGGATGATAAAAACAAATCACTTTAAATTGGGCCTACTGTTTTCTCTGAATGTGGCAAATATTCCTACGTAATGAGTGTGACATTCTATTTCATTAGGGTTAATATAATGTATTAAAGTAACATGACAAAGCTGTGTGAAATTAATGAAATAAAACTTACCCACTGTTACACCGTATACAGCTGTTGCTAGTATAAGTATCTGTAAGAAATTACAACAAAAATATTGTTTTAACGACACCAATAGAGCACATTGATTTATTAAACATTGGCTATTGGGTGTCAAACGTATGGAGGAAACCTGCTACCTTGTCTCCATTAATAGCAAGGGACATTTTATATGCATCATCCCACAGACAGGATAACACATACCACGGCCTTTGGTATACCAGTCGTGGTGCACTGTTTGGGACGATAAATAGTCCAATGAGCCCACCGACATTTGTGCATTCGTTTTTCATCTCGTTTATAAAACTCTTCCAACTTTAGGTGAAGTTTGTTTGCTTTGTTTAACGGCACCACTAGAGTACATTGATTTGAATGTCAAATATTTGGTAATTCTGATACGTAGTTATCAGAGGAAACCCGCTACATATTTCCATTAGCAGCATGGGATCTTTTATATGCACTTTCCCACAAACAAGAAAGCACATATCATGGCCTTTGACCAGTTGTGGACCACTGGTTAGAAAAAACAATGAGTTGAATGAATCCACCGAGATATTTCTTTTAGGTGAAGTGACGGACTTTACCACTGTAATGGCAGTGTTCATGGAGGGTGCGACCAGTGGGGCATAGTGGAGGGTGATGTTACCGGCTTACATAGTTATTGCAAAACAAAACTCCCGATACGATATATCGCGCTACACTTTTCGAAAGCGCCTGGAAGATTTCTGTCAAGTCCCAACCCTAGTGGGTCAAGATATACTCAATCTTTGGCGAACACCTGATTTCATCACTGTTTTGACTAATTCGTGTGTGCATGTCATCACAGCGTTATTTATTCTAATGACCTTTGTCCTGTGTTGTATTTGATTTAGTGAACTTGTCCGGGAGTGGCTGTCCTCGTTGTGACGGTGCAAGACGGATGTATTGTGCAGTAAGGAATCTCTCCGGAAATGGTTGTCATTCTATAAACGATGCACGAGATAGAGATTCATGGAAGCAACCACTATTTTATTAAAACACCTTTCGACTCTGAATTGTGCAGATACGATCTAGCCCAAGTACTCTGAATGTAAGAGAGCTAGATGGACATTTTAGACAGTTATATAGCTTAGAGCGTATATAACTGGTCAAATGTCCGTCTAGCTCTCCTACAGTAGAGTACTCTGGCTAAGGTGCGGTCATGATAATGGTTTTCTCGTTCAGTTTCTACGTTTTACCAACGATTCTTCAGAAAATCACTGTTTATGCCGAATGGCAGCACATTACGATATGGATATTCTTCATTTAGTTTTGCAAAGAGATAATGTATTAGATATATTAATCTATAATTATTTTTAAAGTGTATGTAGACAATAGCGAATACTAAGTTAGCTTGTAAACTACATATCAGAATTGAACATTTTATTCAAAAGGCATTTATCAATGTAATGTAGATCTAACGTGCAGCACGTGGAATGTATTACTTGTAATGTTTCAATGTTATGTAGCGCTAACGTGCAGCACGTGGAATGTATTACTTGTAATTTCTTAATGTAATATGCATGGAATGTATTACTCGTGCTGTTTAAAGGGACATTCCCGAGTTTGCTGCATTGTAATATGTTTCTGACTACTAAAATATTTCTACGATTAAACTTACATATTAAATATATTTTCTTGTTTAGAATGTGTATTCAATGTGTTTCTGATCGTCTTAATATTTGTAAGAAGCCCAAACTGGATTTTGTCTTCAAATAATTTCGTACGTACGAAAAAATATATATTTTAGGAAATAAGATGAAAATTAACCTAGTACAAATATTAAAACGATCAGAAACACGTTTAATATATAGCCACTAATATTTTAAAGAAGAAAATGTATTTAATATGTAAGTTTAATTGTAGAAATATTTTAGTAGTCGATAACACCGTAAAACATTGAAGCAAACTCAGGAATGTCCCTTTAAATGTAATGTAGCGCTAACGTGCAGCACGTGGAATGTATTACTTGTAATGTTTTAATGTAATATACATGGAATGTATTACTTGTAATGTTTCAATATTATGTAGCGCTAACGTGCAGCACGTGGAATGTTTATACTTGTAATGTTTTAATGTAATATACATGAAATGTATTACTGGTAATGTTTCAATATTATGTAGCGCTAACGTGCAGCACGTGGAATGTCTTACTTGTAATGTTTCAATGTAATATACATGGAATGTATTACTTGTAATGTTTCAATATTATGTAGCGCTAACGTGCAGCACGTGGAATGTATTACTTGTAATGTTTCAATGTAATATACATGGAATGTTTTATTTGTAATGTTTCAATATTATGTAGCGCTAACGTGCAGCACGTGGAATGTCTTACTTGTAATGTTTTAATGTAATGCAGCACGAGGCTAAAATATACTTACCTTCAAAATGTCCATGCTCGCTGTTCACGAATAATCTAAAAAGTGAAACTACAAGCAGTTTGAACTGGTTAAAACTGCAGTGTAACATGATACCGGTTATACTGTCCTGTGTATACATATTGTAAACTGAAGTTGCATTTGGTGATAACATTCAAATAACACAGACACACACATGCCTGCGCGCACGCACGTACGCACACATACATACACATACACACACACCATCACCACCAAAACAAAAAGAAGCAAATTCGATAATCGCATGCTCCTTTCGGATTTATCGTCAGTTTGGCTGTTCGGCTGATTGGAAATTGAATTTGACTGCAAATGTTCTGACTAAATTCATCAGACTAGTAACAATGTTATGAGAACAGCTCAAAACCTGACCAGTAACTGAACTTGTATAAATCTGACGATCACCTGATGGCGAATCATGGAAGCGATCACCACTTTGTCCAAAACATCTTTTTGATGCTGCCTTGTGCAGAGATACGAGTTTGATTATGTATGCGGTTTGCCATTCACATTAACAGCATATTAAAAAATAATGATAATTTTGACCTAAATTATTAAATAATTAAGCCAATTATATCGTTAATTTCTTGTCCAATAATCGGTTTAAACAATATTTATTTTCTATCCAATATGCGATTTTGGGGTTAAACAAGAAACTCTCATTACATTTTACCAATTCAAATGTTTTATCTATAGATATAATGATAAATGTAACAAATTGATGTTTTAAAATTGCTATAGGAAAATAAGTGGAAAGAAAGAGAGAGGAGGGAGACAGACAGATAAACAGACATACAGAAACACAGACAACCACAGACAGAGATGGGATGTAGGGAGCTAAATAACTGATAAAATATTTATATTACTGAGAAATAGGCGAAAGCAAAATTAAATAAATAAATAATATCCTTCCCTGCAAATAACTTTTCATGCTTATGTCTAAGGTTCAAGCACGCCATCCTGGGTATCTGATATGTCTGTTCATGGACCGTAGGTTAATGGTTAGCTTGTTTCTTGTTAATGAAAGATATGTTAGTACAGAAGGATTGAAACTCTCATTTAAACATGCGGTAGGAGTAGGTACCGTTACGTGAACCGAGTACCTATCAGCATTCTGTATTTTGGAGACAATAATTTTTTAATTTTTTTAAAGGCCGGTGGTTTAACCACTACGCCACCAAAATTAGAAAAGTCATAAAGAAAATCACATTTTTTTTAATTTAAAAAATAGTAATAGTAAATTTATTGCCCTGAGATAATTAAAATGTTGATCAATCTATTAGAGTGATTTGTACATCATACTGAAAGCAACTTACCGGTGGAATAGTTTCTCAGTGCAGGTTAGTTTCCAGCGTATCGGTCTTTCGACCCATGCTTTTTCTTACTAACATTCGTGCATCTTCGTAAAGCTCTTTATATCCGAGTATGTTTGTATAGCTCGCCATGTACTGGTTTCGAGAGCATTTTGTCCCTTGTCACTTGTGCTTTCCGTTCGACGTGTTCAGCAAAATGTTTTCATTTTGGAATAAGCTGTTTGAGTTGTGTCGGAAAGTGCACTATCAACAACCGTGGTTTTAATATTGAATAAAATATACCAATTGAGCGTATTGTATTTACGTGTGTGTTTTTGATGCAGTTTGTTTTCATAAATGTGTTATGGTTACAGAGTTGGGGTTGCTAGACCATTGTTGCATTCAACAATGAGTCTAGTGGTGTTGTGTACACGGTATATTTTGAACATTAGAAACACAGTAAAATTACATTTTGTACCAACGGATTTAATGCTTTTATAGTTATAGTATGTTTGTGTTAAAAGGCAACCGATGATATGGCATGTAACTCTAAAATGAATAATGTTAAAACTAATACAAAAATGTATGGTGTAAATAAATAATAAGTTTCTTAATAAATTACCATCGAATTCTATAGTTTGTTTTTCAATAGTCAGTTTTCCATTTATGTAGAGCAATATACCTTCTACTCTAGCTGTTGGTGTCTACATATTACAACTTCTAAGAGTCCTGGGCGTGCTCGTTGTCTGCAGATTTTAAACAACGCCATATATTTCTGGCACAGAAGTTGTTCCATCCGGGTTATGATGTTCAAGGACTATTGAGGGCATAAACCAAAATGACGGTACTCATTTGAAGGCTATATCTACTAAATACGATGCACCACTGACAAACATGATGGCTAATTCTGTTCCATATGTTGAACTTGTGTAGACTTTGTTCATTTCTTTGGTGAAATTCTTACACGTGTATTTTCACGTCATCGTAGATGGAGTGACTGTCTTGAACTGATATCACCACTGATGTGACAGTGATTCGTGACAGCATATCATCAAAGCTGTATTTATTCCAATGAAGTCTCTCCAGAGCTAATTTTCATTAAGTAAACTAGTTTGGGTATGGCACTTTGTAGTGCAACACGGTCGTTCAGATTCAGGCAAATAAAAGTCGCGTTGGAATTCAGGGGTGAAGACAAATGATGGAACAGCACGGTAACAGTCAATTACTACAATATTAATCAATACCGGTAATTCACGTAGGCTAAAGGTAGGAATGCGCGTGCAATAATTGCGTTATCTGGGGTGCTCCATCAGTTGTGTTCATATATGCATCATAAAGAAAGATTTAACCTATGGAATTTGATGGCACCTTTCATAAAACATGTTATTTACAATGAGACTTTTACCAGAATAAAACAAAATATAATGCGAATTGGTCACTGACCATAGTTTCATTGATGTGTACATTATTTTAGTTAATAGTTTAAGAAAGAATAGGTTGGGTTTTTAAAACAAATCCAAGCCTGTAATGGCCTAACATATTTTACACTGTCTAATAACCAGGGTGTATTATCTTTTAAACAATATTTATTCAGTGAATGATGTGGATTAAAAAGTAGGCGGTGGTCTCTATAAATACCTCCCAGTGTGATAACGTTATATACTGTTTAAATTTAAATCAACAACAAACACAAAAGAGCATCTCAAAATAGCACATTTTAGTCATTACATAAATAGGATCAGTGAACTTTAAATTTGATTAACACACCTATAATATTCAATGTGTGGAAGTTTCTTAGTCGCGGAATGACGATTTGATTATGGTTTTTGCGTTTCTAATGTCATACAGCATGTTATAACGAACAGTTGCTATGTGACGTAATTTTCTGAAACATAGGATCGAAAAAAAACTGGTTTTTCCACCTGGAATGTTTTTGTGCATCGCTGAAACTTCAAGTCAAGTAGTTTTCCTTTACATGGTTCCAGGCATAATAGACAGAGAAGCAAAAACTTGATTGCTGCGTGCAAGAGAATAATAATGTTTCATCTTTGTTAGCTTCGCTTTTCTCTGGGCATTTTAAGTGTTTCTTTGTCAACAAAACGTCGGTGAATTATTTATTTTGTAATATGATAAATACAATTAACTGTTGGGATAAAGTTTAATACAAACATACTTAGCTGGTTGTTTAACATAAAGGTTAGTATTACATAAAGCTGGACATTTGTATTACGACGTCGCAGCATAATATATTTTGAGTATTTTCAAAAGAAAATGTTCTGTTTAATACTTTAGTAATTTAATACTCAACGGTGAATAGTAATAATATTATGTTGCTTGGGAGTTATATGTATAAGCTTTACAATCCAGTCCTATATTTGTCTTTATTTGTCGTCTTTTCCGGTTCTATTTTCCTTTTCATCTTTTCATTTGTGTTCTGTATTAAAGGGACATTCCCGAGTTTGCTGCAAATTTTAAGATGTTATCGATTAATAAAAACTTTCTAACGATTGTAATTACATATCAAGTATATTATTCTTCATAAAATATTAGTGGCTGTATATTAAACGTGTTTCTGATCATTCTAATATTTGGGCTAGGATAAATATCATTTTATTTCCTAAAATTATTTTTTTCGTACGTACGAAATTATTTTAAGACAAAATCGAGTTTGGGCATCTTACAAATATTAATACAACCAGAAACACATTGAATATATAGATACTGATATTCTAAACAAGAAAATATATTTAATATGTAAATTTAATCGTAGAAATATTTTATTTGTCGGAAACATCTTACAATAGAACAAACTCGGGAATGTCCCTTTAAATAACGAACAGGATTAAATAAATGTAAATCAATATTTTTAAACTTTCTCGAATCATCACACGAAATGGGTTGGTTTTGAATTTCGTTTGGTTTAAACAATATTATTCAGGCTGATTTGCATGTCGAATAAGATTTTCGTTTCTTTTCGTTTCATTTTTTTTCATTTTTTTTTTTTTTTAAATTTTCTTTATTAACTTTGCCAGAATTTCTGTCTTGAAATAAATAAATCTCTGTTAATCTTTTTGTTCCTTCCTTCCATTGTTAAAATATTTGTTTACTTCTTAAATATTGAATTTTGTCGATGTGTAACACGTCTTTAACATTAGGTTTGTTTTACTAATAATGTTGCATTTTTTTAATTACAACAGGCTATAGTACAGGTTAGTGCAGATGTATTGTATTTTATTTATTTTTAAATTATTTATTTTTTTGTATTTTAAAATTCATGTACGCAGTAGTTTTAGAATATTTATCTTGTTTAAACAATATAATTCTGTTTATATATTAAAGTTACATTCTCTGGGTTACCATATTATAACATCATGTACATATAGGAAATACAAGCTCGAGTGCACTTTTAAAAAACTCGTGTGTGTTCGCTATGAACGAATATCGTCAAAAGTATACGCACGATTCGTCGTCAGTGCCGCCATAGTTCAGCAAAGTACAAACGACAACCTGTTGTCAGTTTCAGTTAGCACGTCCGTTTGCCGATTTCATATTGTAGGGTTCGTCTTAAACAATTAAAAGACAAATCTTGCGCTGTACGAAGAATGTTCGGGTGCTAGAGTATTTCGTTAAAACCGGTTTGATCTTGACAACGTATTATCGACAATCGTACCTTCCTATTTCAGAATCAATATTTTATCAAGTGTTAGTAGAACTTTCAAAGTTTAGTTTGTATACTAGTAACACATTAATCATGTATATATATTTTTAATAAAATATACTAAAGTAGACAATGAATGTTTTCACTTCTTAATTTTACGTGTTAAAATCAACAAATTCAAATAAATATTCTTTCGTTTGGAAAGGGTAAATTTAGAGCATATTTATTTAATAATCATCCGACGTCATACTACCGTAAGTGCGTCGTTAAATAAATCTATCATTTCTTCCATCTGCTGTTGGACATTTGGTAATTTTGACATATAATCTTAGAGAGGAATCGGGTGCATAATTGGAGGTCAAAACCCAAGCTTAAACAAATTTAAATGTATTTTCTGGGGGAGCATGGCCCCATATAAACTTCGCTCAACACAGTCTATTTTTTAGCAAGCAATCGTTTATATGTACTATCCCACAGACAGGATATCACATACCATGGTATTTTAAGTTCGAGGATTGACACATATCTAGGAGAGAGACCATTGTATAGGCAGTACATCATACATAGTGTGTGTCTCCTCTGAACTAGTGGTATAAGTCTCGTTTCCAGCCATTTCAGTGTGTGTGGTCCCGACACATGCAGTCGTTTGATTCACTGTCACAACACTTTGACCAACGCGTGTTGCACACTGCATACACAGAGTGGGCCCAAGCGGACACACGTTGTGTTCACTAGCGACGAAACAATGACTAGCGTTAACTTGGTCAGCGTGGAGACTGTTCGATGGCTGGAAAGTTGTTTGACACCACTAATAATGTTGAACATTGCTCTGTTGGGTTGGGGGAGGTACGGTGGATGCGGGTGTGGGTTGGTGTACCATATTTATGTCACGATGTGATGTTTGGGGTGGTGGGTGGTTTGTTTGAGGCGCAGGGTGCCCATCGGGGTGGATTGGGGTGAGGGTAGACACGGATTCCGTTGACAAACAGCTGATCTTTGAAAAGTCTTGCGGTTGGTCCCCTAGCCTTGGCTTGCCGTAGCAGTGGGTACAGTTCCCGTCTTCGTTCCGCTATCTCTCGTGGGTATTGATCGTTGATGCTGTATTGAGTGTCACGGAGTTTAGCAGGGGCAGCAGATCTCACTAACACTTTCTGTTTGAACCAGTGAAAACGGGCGGCGATCGTACGGGGACGGGGTGCCGCTCTTCCGGGGGGTCCGATGCGATGTGCGTTTTGGAAGACAATTTCTTCATCGATTTCCAATTTATCTTTTATGAAAGATTTTAACAGACTTTCAACGTTTTCATCTTGTTGTTCTGGAAAGCCACTGAATAAAAGATTATTTTTCATACTGCGGTGTTGAATGTCCAGCATGCTTTCTTTTAACCATAACACTTCGTTGTGCAGATAACCAACTTGAGATGGACACGCGGAATATGATTGTTTTATTTCGTTTATCTCTTCTCTTTGCTTTTGTTGAGATCTTTCGAGATTATCCGCCCGTACTGTCTGTTGCTGTATGACTTTGTCATATTTATCGCACATAGAAGCTACATTTTGTTCTATTTTGTTTAGCCTCACGTCGGTGGTGTCCAACCGGTTACTGAGCTGGTTTAGTGAGAGGTTTACTTGAGTCATGGAGTTGCTAATAACATCAAGTTCAGACAGTTGTTGCTGGATAACATTCAGATATAATAATACATGGTCAATAATTCTCCATTGCTATTACCTAATACTTATGTTACAAATATTATGTGTGGAAACACTGATATTTTGGGGTATTGTTACCTACACACAATTATAACAAATGTTGCACGTGGCCTTCCATATGTTTCTTGTCCATGCATGTAAGTCAGTATACCAGTATAATCAAGTAGTTGTGTGGACACCCATCTGCTATAGGTCAGCACGCAGGTGACAATAATTATAAAGTATTACAGTATTCTTAAAGGGACATTCCCGAGTTTGTTCTATTGTAAGATGTTTCCGACAAATAAAATATTTCTACGATTAAATTTACATATTAAATATATTTTCTTGTTTAGAATATCAGTATCTATATATTCAATGTGTTTCTGGTTGTATTAATATTTGTAAGACGCCCAAACTGGATTTTGTCTTAAAATAATTTCGTACGTACGAAAAAAATAATTTTAGGAAATAAAATGATATTTATCCTAGCCCAAATATTAGAATGATCAGAAACACGTTTAATATACAGCCACTAATATTTTATGAAGAAAAATATACTTGATATGTAATTACAATCGTTAGAAAGTCTTTATTAATCGATAACATCGTAAAATTTGCAGCAAACTCGGGAATGTCCCTTTAAATGTATGTCATATCTACCAAATAACACTGTTTTGAGGTTTTGTTGTAATAAAACTTTAGCGAATATTACCATACAAAGGGCATGCGAATAGAAAAGGACAATATCATTAAAATATATATATATAAAAAGAGGTACCAAGACAGAGTAATGTACGTGACACACCACCATCTCAAGTTGTTCCTACGTGTGAGGTTTGATGGCCCTGTATGCATCTGTATGCATGATATGGTCGGGACAAGAACATATTAACAGACGGACATATGGACGGACGAACAACGCCATACCATAATCCGACCCATCATAGACGGGCGTATAACAATGAATCAAGCTTAAGAATATTTATAGGCGAAAACTATTTTTGAGTTTTGAGAAGCATTCCATCTTGGGAATATTAGGAACCTTTGAAATGTGATGAACATTGGAAAATATTTATCACGTAAATGAGATAATAGGATATTAATTCGACCTTAAAATTAAATTTAAATAACTATATATCATCGTCATCGTGTATATATTCCGTGGTCTCTGAAAAAAACTAATCAGGAAAATATATAGACCTTTTAAAATCCGTTCATGACTTTATTGTTAGCACTAAACGTTTGGAAATTTAATAGCACTGATTCATTTCTCTACCCGTCTTATTTCTCTGTACGTGCTTTTCCTTTCTGTGTCTCACTTTTATATTAATTATCTACTATTATATTTTCTTATTGTTGGTTATTATATTATGTACTTAGTCTGTCATCTTGCCACACCTTATTTGTAAAAACAAAATGTAGGGAATGATCCTAATATAGGTTTGTAGCCTGTTGGCCAATCCCACCAGAAACAAAATGGAATAAATATTGTTTAAAGTAAAATGTATATCTGGAATTTTATCATAGCGAGAATAGCATAATAGATGGGTAGCATGGTAACATTCGTAATAATTTGGTCAATATAATTATTGTAAATAAGATATTACATTAAATTACTTTTGAAAAATAATTACATTTTAAAATTAGGTCCCAACTTCCACGGAGTATACTAAGATTGAAGCAACCAAAACGCATTGATCTATATAGAGAGAAGTCTTTAGCATAATTTGATTACTTGTAAACATTACAATTAAACTTTATTATTAACTTCAAATAAAGTTAGAACACCAAT
>JAECMU010082799.1:2843-13362 GCA_016106625.1 Dracogyra subfuscus
ATTTCTTACTCATAACATGTTTATTGAAATGTCAACCACTAATGTAACAAGGTTTTGGGTTTTCAGCGAACACCCACAACTGATTTAATTAAGGCCGTGGTATGTGCTCTCCTGTCTGTGGGATGATGCATGATTTTTTTTCACCCCGGTAAAATGTTTATTACAACATAGATTGCGAGTACATTCTCGTCACAACTACTGTCATGACGACCGATCTTGTAATAATTATTACCCTACAACAAGGCTAATTCTCGTCTTTCGTCGATTAATTAATAAAATAATAATTAAAAGTCGGTTCATAATTACGCTATCATGCGTGAACACTGAAGTACAACACATTTATTACAAAACCTGGCGTTTATTACAAAAACGGAGTACCATGTTACTGCAACAGGTTTTGTAATAGCTATTACAAAAACTGGCGTTTATTACAAAAACGATTGCAAGTACCATGTCACAGCAACAGGTTTTGTGATACAAAAACGGTTGCGAGTACCATGTCACTGTAACAGGTTTTGCAATAGCTACTACAAAACCTGGCGGTGATACAAAAACGGTTGCAACACAGCTGTTTTCCAGTAGCTTTACGGTAATACCATGTAGCACTACGGAATATTCCCGTACAGTATGACGTCATATGGATGTTTGCCGCTTTATCTGTTATCAAATATTTACATATAGTTGATTTACGAAACAAATATTATATCAGTCTGTTCTCTGTTACCTATATATTTTATGAAACCAATTATAAGCCAAATGTTTAAGACTTAAAGTAATACCCACTCTATTTTTTAAAACAAGCACCAGGCTTGAATCAGACACGTCAACAAAATGGCTGTCCAACTTGACTATAATCCTTTGCACTATAGCCATTTACCGTATGTAATCCTCTTGAAGGTATAAAACTGTTATTTTTAACATGTATATTTCCGTAAGTTTAACGGACATTTCTTACAGTGTAGACTGTCAGAGACGGTAGTATAACTGTTTACGTTTTGTGAACCCTAAGCCCCGTTGAATAAAGCAGTGCACTTAATTGTTGGACAATCATATTTTATGTAGTTATTATAATTGTAACCTTTGCTCCTAGTGCGATTTTTCGCTACTAATATTTAGGCTTACTTTGATTTAATGACAAATAGCGACGCATGTCGACGCCAGTCAATTTTCGGACACTAATTTGTCACAACTTGCGTTAGTTCATAGGCCAAGTTTAGTCTGAAACGGATATGAAATTTACAATAACACCTAATGGAAAACATGTCTTTGTACCCTTGGGCTTACAAATGTAAGAAGCATAGCCATAAACCCCGCTTTTACTCTTACCAAATAACGGGCGAGAACAACCGGGGACCAAATAGGATTAGGACTGAATGGAGCTCCGCCATGTCGTAAAGCTTCGTAGATAACCCAGCAGCAGTTGGTACCAAGCACGAAATAGTGTCCTTTTTTGCTCCATTTGATCCACCAGTCTTCGATAGCGTTTTCGTCGTAAACAAAGTCATCAAGGTTATATGTTATGTCCGGATCTCGTCCTTCTTCTGTTACGTCATCGTTAAAGGATTTGTGAGCTGATCCGCTAATTGTCAGCGGTTTAAGTTTCTTCTTTTCTTCGTTTGGCCACCAGCTTATGTAAGTGCCATCGGAGAGTTTTAGAGAAGCGTGACCCAACGCGGGCATATTAGGAAACCAGATGTATACCTTCATGTCTTGTTAGTCTGAAATAAAGAATTAATTAGTGCATTAGTGACACCAACCTGTTCCTAAATCTCAGTCCGACACACAATTTAAGAATGTGAATCTTGTGATGGCGTTTATTGTCATGCAGGTGTTGCCCTCCGAATTTTAAAACCAATTGGCACATTTTATTTTAATTTAGCGAAATAATTAAAATTAATCATCGATATTTTGTATGAACAATAATCGGATATTTAAATTTTTTTAAGTTAGAAGATAACTTGACGAAATGTTTTATTCACACAGAGCTAGCCGTTACATGGTAAATGTCATTTGAGATTCAGAACAGAACAGAATAGGACTTTATTACACCCGTTTGGTGCCGGCAAATGGGGACAACCATTTTTACATGACAAGATAGGACAGGGTTTATGGGAGACTATTAAACAGTAAATAGTACAAGTATATAATATATAAATGCATATATACAATAATACATTGCCTCGAGTAATATATAGAGAGTAATACACGAGTGGCTGTTAAATACCATTTATCTCACGAGTTGTTTTAAAATGTATCTAACGAGCAAAAGCAAGTTTGATACATTTTAAACACCTAGTTGTAAGATAAATGGTATCTAGCGGACACGAATGTATTCTATTTCTTACATACCCTAAAACAACCACTCCAGGGTTTAAGCAAATATTAACATCTTTTTCGACAGAAACATGATTGTTCGGTTAACTATACGTCACAGTGTAATGTATTTCCACCGTGTTGGTTTTCATTGCATGCATGGCACATATTACAGATCTATATAAAAGGACAGGTAATATCATAGTGTCAAACAGTTTTAACTTGCATTCTACTGAACGATTGTTATTGTTAGCGTTAGATAGCTTATCGGGTCAATTATTTTCTTGTTGTATTGAATTGTTTTGCTTATTGAGAGTTAAACCAAAATAAACTGACGATCAATTATTTTTTTTCAAAGTATTAAAAACAACACAAAACACAAGTTGATGCAAATGTTATATTTTGAAAGTATAATAATTTGGCGATAAATGAAAACGAGCATACTCAATAAAACCCATCCAATGATATAACAGTTCGCAACAGCACTAGGGGTGAAATGTGCGATTTCATAAAGGACAACTCATAACGAAGGTGAATAAATCTGACCACAAAGAACATGTTTCAATAGAGTGCAAGCATCCAAGTATGGACCCGACGTCGGACAGATTTCCGTCAATGACAATACAATCTGTCCGCTGTTGGCCACAGATATCGCCCCAAACCATCACTGATCCACCACTAAACGGTTCAGTCTCTTAGCGTTCGTTGATAGTAGGGCTGTGTCGTCCGTGTATAACAGGCAAAGCAGACGGATGCCAGAATGCAAAATGGTAGCGAGATCGCCAATGGTAAAGGAAACTCCAGTACAGTTTTGACCAAGAAGATACGTTTTAGGTCATTTAAGTAAAGAGAACATAGAACAGGTGATTGCAAACTGACAGTTATGCCTCAACAGACCATCATACAGAGACAAATAAAATATGGTGTTCCTCCTTTATATCTCTTATATAACTATAGATACAGGAAGCTTGAGAAAACTTTTGAAAGCATTTGCTGTTAGGGTTTTGAATTTGTGAGTATGTATGTGTGAACTCAGGCGCGTGCGCAGGGGGGGTCGACCCCCCACCCCCACCCCGCTCTAGGCGAAAAATAATTTCATATCCCGATGTTATACATTCCTGTATACAGAATAGTCCTAGAAGGTGTCAATTTTTCAAAATGTTCGAGGGGAGGGCTCTCCAGATCCCCCGCCACTGGGCATCGCGCCTGCGGCGCTCGCGGTTTCAAGCTTCGCCAGACCCCCCACTCCCCCCCCCCTGCAAAATGTCATGCGCACGCTCCTGGAACTTTTATAGGTTTCGCTGTCTAATTTATATTTTTACGAAATTCATCGATTTGAGACAGCATGATGCAGCAATGTTCAAGTTTGATCAAGATTGACCCAATATTTTTGGTGTTATGTTCATTTCAATACACTGAATGACTTTCCGTAAAACAAAATAATTAAGAATTGTCCTTTCCTGAACATTCCATTTTTAACCAATTTAAAAGACAGGACAGTTGATAATTGTGCATTAAAACAAGCGGTCCAACCTAAACCATATGACACATGCTTGAACTTCGTATACCACTACCAAAATGGCGGATAAAGCTCGCTTCGCTACACGACGGTGAGTACATTTTGCCTTAAAGCTACATGCCTTTCTGTGTAAAATAATATTTAGAATGATTACTCTATCCATCTATTTACGTAATTCTCGATTCTGTTCAACCGAAAAAAAAAGCTATTGAAGAAAAGTTTTTTGTGTTGTTTTAAGGACACGAGTTCTACTTATATATTTAAAAAGTGTCATGATGACAGTTTGTATACTCTGAAAGCTAAATGAAGCAAATATGTTTTGGAAAGTCATTTTATAATTTTCCATCCAAGACATTTCTTATAGTTTAGGCACATTTTTCGTCTGCTCCCCCGGGTTTAGGACACCTAATCGTATGTTCCAAATGTTGGTTTTCAAAACAGTTTGTGAAGACTGCGGCGAACTATACTCTGGAAGGTCTGCTGTCCGCAGACATGTGGTTGTCCATCACGGCAGACTAGGCGGGCACCAGTACACTGACTGTGGACGAGTGTTTTCAACTAGGAGAAATCTTCAGATTCATTGGAATGAATTATCTATTTTTTATATATTGTTTAAGAAATGAACATGATAATGATGTGTATATTAGTTTGTTATTAATCCCCCACTGGACAACTAAAACGGCAATCCTAGTATATGGATACATGCCGTGTATCTCCAATAGGTCAAAGTGACCTTGACTGACCCTTGACTTACATCTAGGTGTTTTCAGATGTATTTAGACACAATTTAATGACAATATGACGTAGTTTGTATTGTGTACATAAAGGTTCCACAACGCGTGACGGTTGATTATTGTATTTATTTCACCCTTGTTAATTAAGACATGAAATTGAGTCTTAGGACAAGTTTTTAAAATTAACTAACGTGAGTGATAAAGTAAGATAGTCAACATTCATGAATTGAGAAACTTATTTCATAAATGAGGGGATTTACATTATATTTCTGTTGCCATCCTATTAAAAAATAATAATTAATTGTTCAAGCTGAACAGAGAAAAAACAAAGGAATTACAGTTGTGACGTCACATTAAAAAATACTGCATCACAATGCGTTTTTATCCAATCCAAAGCCTCTGTGATGTTTCTCACATGGAGTGTGATAACCTAAATGTTTCATTATTGCTGCCAGTGATATCACATAGTGTCAGTGATGTAACACGAGCAGTTATAGAATAAATAGACTATTCTGGCTGCCTTTCGATACAATTGTACATGTAATCAAATCATAACCAATTATATATCAGCATTCACAGTTTTCGAACAATACTTGATTTTTTTTTATTGATTTTTTTTATTTTTTATTTTTTTAGAAATAAGAACGCATTTGAATAGTTAGTTTATGTGTATAATTTAATTGCATGTAACATCTGAACAAATGAGCATATTGTCGTCGATTCCAAGTCATAATGAAGGAAGTATCGTTACTTCATCCGCCTTGTAGTTTCCACGTGCAGGTTGAACTCCTTGAGGTGGTCCAGGATATATCCCGGTGAGAAAAGCCTCTCGTGAATCTGATAAACTGATCACAAAAAAAACTATTTCCCTGTCCATAACAAGTCCTTGTTGGCGTCAGAACACCTCATACAGTGCCATTTTAGCGTATCTTTAAATAATACATAAGAAATGTTGGGGTGTGTGGGGGTCTGGGGTTTGCGTTTGAAAAAAGGGCCGTTTTGAACATTGCTTCTGAAGACGGATATTGTTTCTGATATATCGTCAGTATATATGTCTGTATCAAGGGACGGTTCATCTAACACTTAAAATGTATGATTATCATTATTTACACACTGTGATGTGAATAAACTCTTCTTAAATCGCTTTTCTCCTTTCTTTTGTGATGGTCTCTGCTGTGGTGGTATTGGAAATCCCTTGTTGGATGTAGGATTTATATCAATGGGTGTTGATATGGAAGATTCTTTCTTAAATGCACTGATGAAACACATTTATTTGTGCAATTTGTAAAGTCTGAGGTACGACGATTACACAGCCTTTTGCCAGAACTGGATTTGAAGTAAACAAAATCATTGCTTAAAGCCGAGGGAGCAGACGAAGATGTGCTTAAACTATAAGAAATGTCTTGGGTGAACAATTATTAAATGGCTTTCCAAAACGTATTTGCTTAATTTAGCTCCCAGTGTGTACAAGCTTTCATCATGACATAAATATAACTTGTTTCGGTAAAATAACACCAAAGATTTTAATCATGTTTGTTTTTACCGTCAAAACACGAGAAATTTCTTCAATAGCTTATTTTTCGGTTGAACAGTATCGAGAATTACGTAAATAGATGGACAGAATAATCATACTAGAGCCGTATCGCAATATTATTTTCAACGGAAAGTCATCCAGCTTTAAGACAAAATGTGCTCACCGTCGTGTAGCGAAGCGAGCTTTATCCGTCATTTTGTAGTGGTATAAGAAGTTCAAACATGTGTCATACGGTTTAGGTTGGACCCCTTGTAAAATATTGCTCCATATATCTGAATAAACTGGTACAATGTTCAGTATACAGCAACATGAACACTATTTTCTGGCCAAATATTTATTGCATTGAGGTCAAATCTACTGTACTAGATATAATAAAAATGATGGCTAGGGTACAATATTTAATGGCATAAAATACTTACTATACATGCATACACTAGACAAATATGATTAAAAGAACAATGTGACTCTTGGACTATCTGTTAATGATATTATAGTTTTATTACGGAATGTCCTTCCCTGAACATATGTTAACTTTTATAACAGCCTCTATGAACTCATATTTAGATTAAATGAATATCTATGGCCAGTTCAGCATTATTATTAACATTTTCACAAGTATTATGTAAAAATGCCCAATTTTCAGTATGCAAATTTGAATGAATAAGAGATTGTTTTTAACAATTTATATGCTGAATGTGAACTCCTTAATAAAAATACAAAATAAAAATAATAAATTTAAAATAAAAACATTCCCTAGATCACATTGTTTTACATTATAGGACAGTAAGCAAACATAAACTGATCAAAGAATACTATTTAAAAGACAGTTAAATTGTGTAAAATAGTTGTCCTTTCCTGAACAAAATGGTTGTGTTCATTACAATGACAATCATACACTAAATGTACACTGTACATGCATATATTTATTATGTAGTTTTTTGTTATTTAGCATTCGCAGTAATTCCTGTCAGTTTTGTTTCACATTAAAAACAGTCAATTACACTATTATCTTGTTTTAATTAAAAATTGTAAGTGGAAAAGTTGTCAGCTATAAGTCTATTTTCATTAACTTATATAACATCTATTATTTGACCAAAATCCGTTTTACTGTGTAATATGTTGCTCTTCTGCACTGTTTTAAAGTTTAATATAAATATAATGATATACGGATGACATTAAAAATGTGTCCTTTCCTGAATAAAGTGGTTTCGGATTCATACAATGAATACTTGCCAAACTGACTCCAGTTTGATATGACCACTAGGCTGCCCCAATAATAAAAATTAGTTAATACAATCAACATGCAAAATGTCAGGATGGTTCTAATGAAAATGGGTCTGAATGTGTTTAGTTAAATCATTCACAGAAACGGTAACACACATACACACATATACACACACACACACACACACACACACACACACACACACACACACACACACACATACACACAACAAAACAACGCCCTCTATCAACTGAGTACAACAAAGTGAAAACCAAAACAACTTAAAACAATCAGTAGCCATTTTAAAGGTCAGGTAAGGTCACAGGGCTTTAAGGTGCACATTCAGAGCAAGCTGTTGTAGCGAACGCCTCAATATAATTAAAATTAGCTCCACTATTACAATTGGATCTAACAGCAGCCAGTTGGAGCTCATGTCCACCAATCAAAACCTTACTTGCAGAAACAAGCAAGATGGCGACCAGTGGTCAGCTACACGAAGATAGCTGCGATGGAAATCTTCATCAGAAAATACTGTGTGATCCAAAAGACACTGAACAGTGTATCTCGAGAAGTGTAAACACACCAGGTATACATACATGTAATACAGCAGTAAAAACTGCACTAGGTGAAGCATATTCCTACTTATATATGAATGACCAAGGGAGCCCTTCTGAGGGTAACATGCTATGTCCAGTGTACTGTTTCATCAAACATCCAAATTTAAGAATAATAAATTTGGGTTTAGAAATTGATTGTCCCCTCCCTCCAAAAATGTTTTGTAAATTAAAACCAGCATAAATATTCCAACATATATGATATTTATGAATGTAAAAAAAATCGATCATATCCAGTACTTGCCTCAACAATAAGATTTTCGCGTTAAAAATGCCCTACAATTAAATTAGCGCCCTGCCCCATTAAAATCCTAGCTAGAACTCTGCACAGAGATTTTTAAAAGATGGTAATTACATATCAAATATAGTTTTCTGTATAAAATATTAGTGGCTGTATATTAAACGTGCTTCTGGTCGTTTTAATATGTGTACTAGGTTAAATTTCATTATATTTCCTACAATATTATTTTTTCGTATGTACGAAATTATTTGAACACAAAATTCTGTTTGGGCTTCTTACAAATATCAAGACGACCGGAAACACATTGAATATACAGATACTGATATTCTAAACAAGAAAATATATTTAATATGTAAGTTTAAAATATTTTGTTAGTCGGAGACATCTTACAATGCAGCAAACTCGGGAATGTCACTTAAGATTACAGACACTATAATTTTATATATTACAAGACATAAATGCACTTCATCAAACTAATATTGTGGTATTTATTTACCAGGATGTCCGATTCAAAATAGGTCACAGTGTAAACATAATATTTACTTTATCTAAGACTGTTATAGAACGATGTATGCTATGACTAATAAATATGAAAGAGATCAAATAAAACTGCCAGTTGTGCCGAGATATCATTAAATTATAGTTTCATTTGTAATAGGGTTATTTTAAGGCAATATACTGATTTACACTAAACTTAGGTAAAGAACCTGAAGTAGTAACATCAGTAATATTTGGTTATGCATAATACCAAACAAAACCTGGGTTTTAATTATGAATTCATGATGTACATACACAGTATGTAAACATATATACTGTCGAAAAAGTAATAATGTGCATTCTTTAGGTTAAAGGTTTCATGAAACAGTCAAAATATAAATAATATTTTTGTTAATACCATTAAACAGTAACCTCGTTAAAACCCAACGGTAATCATACAAAATCATTCAACTTTGAATATAACTATGAAAGGTTTGAAACAAAACAAATAGCATTTCTCATATTTAAAAAACACAGTTCTGAAATATTGGAGATGATTATTAATAGTTCCAAATATACTGTTCATAGTCGTGTTGGAGATGATTATTAATAGTTTCAAATATACTGTTCAGTTTCGTGTGTGGCATCTGGTAGTGTCCATAGCCAATCAACTGAACATACACTGTGTATTTATGTTGAAAATATTAATATTTCAAATGTATCAAGCTTGCTACTTGTATTATGATAATTTGTTTACTATATATGACTTGTATGTAAAAGTAAATTTAAGGAATTATTTGACTAAAATGTGGAGGTGTTTTTTTCTTCAAATTTCACCTTAAACTCCAATTTGCAAACATATATATTCATGAAATCAAATCCATATCTTATTGGTATTATTTTTGACATTTAATCCCTTAGTTGTGGGCAAGTTATAAGATGAAATAACAATTCAGCTATATTAATTATGTTTTAGACAGGTTAGGGACACTACAGTTATAGACACTACAAATCGACGTTCAGTGTGTGTTATTTCCAAATCCTTCAGCTATTTTACATTTCTATTACTTTGTAGAGTTTCTTCGTACATCTGACTTGTAAACCTCAGTTGGATGTAGCATGTTTTTGATCAAGTCAGTCAGTATTAGATGGTTACGGACACTACAGATTTTTGGTGACAAACCTTTAAGGGGACATTCCTGAGTTTGTAAAATGTTTCCGACTAATAAAATATTTCTACGATTAAACTTATGTATTAAATATATTATTTTTTTTTATAGGATATCAGTGTCTGCATATTCCATGCGTTTCTGGTCGTCTTAATATTTGTAAGAAGCCCAAAATGGATTTTGTCTTCAAATAATTTTGTACGTACGAAAAAAACTATATTTTATGAAATAAAACGAAATTTAACTCAGTACAAATATTAGAACGACCAGAAACACGTTAAATATACAGCCACTAATATATTATGCAGAAAAATATATTTGATATGTAATTACAGTCGTTAAAAAGTATCCGTTAGTCGATGACATCTTAAAAATTGAAGCAAATTCGGGAATGTCCCTTTAAGTTGCCTTAATTTGGTTAAATTAAAGGCAACTTCGATTGTGTCACTATTTAAATGACATTCGATCTGTATAGAGTTGAACTGTTTATTAGAAGTGAATAGTACCCAAATGATATCGGGTGCATAATGCGTACAGGGATTTATCCAGGAGTTTTCGCCAGGGTTCCATGTCTGATAAAATTGTCAAAATTAGCGCCAATAAATCATACTTGGGATTTATTTTCAGGCCACCAAATGATGCAGGATACAACTTTTTAATATACATATACATTTATATATACATGTGTGTGTG
>JAECMU010082809.1:0-24603 GCA_016106625.1 Dracogyra subfuscus
CGAAATATACCGAGTCTACTATACCCTTTTCATTCCAAGACAGAGCCGTGGTAAAACATTCCTGGTGTTTGATTGTGTGGATCTTGTGACAACTATTGAAATAAATGTATTTGTGTTATTATTATTGTTTGTATGATATAACATGTTTTTGTAAAGTGCAATTTAAGTAAGGTATTTCTAAAACTAAATGCAGCCTTGGGCCACTCAAAAGTTGTACGGGCGAGTCAAAGTGCTGCTATGAGTGGCCCGATTGGCGAGTTAAAAAAAATCCCAAGTTCGTACCCTGTATACATGGCAAATACTAAAGAATATATTATTAATTTCATAACGAAACTAATTGCGAATATATGCAGAAATATTATAATTAAACATTCAGAACATGGATTCACCATTTATTATTATTATTAAATTATTTTGACTGGTTCGCAAAGTGGTCATTCAGTTTAATGTATAGCGTAAAAACAAAAACAGTGTACTGTTGCATGTTTTGTCGTCCAAAGGTTGGTTTTGATTAGTCAAATGAAAGGTCAGCTTGACATGAGCTCCAACGGGCTGCTGGTAATTTGAATTAGATTGAATTATTTCTTAACCCAGTTCAATCCAGTACTATGTTAATCTTAAATTTTTATAGATAAAACACCGCCCTCTCCACCCCAAAAAGGTATAGTAGGTTAATAATAATAATTGTGTATTATTAATATATATTTTAAAAAATTATTATTTATTTTTATAGTACTGTACGGGCAATATTGCGCTATTCATATGGTGTCTATGGAAAACGTCCGCTAAAAAGGGTCCGCTAAATTCATGTATGTGGTCCCCACCCCGTTCAGAAAACGCTCTGTTCGTACAGTACTATGGATCAATCAATACTTATTTACCACCTATATACATTTGTGCTGTGAATATAGCCAGCCCTCGTTAGCCTTCGTATATATAGTCACATCATATATAAACATCGTCTAGCAGGGTTCGAACTTAACGGTCGCCCCTGGCGTCTGAAAACTACGACGGGCGGCTGAAAACCCGTGCAGTAAGGTTGCCCGCCTGGCGACCGATTTTTAAAAACAAAATTAAATCAATAATTAATAAATAAATAAAAGTATTAATGAGGCAAGTGAAAATAGATCTGGGCAAGTGAAAGTACTGTCACCACTTTCCCCGATGCCAACTTAAAAAAAAAAGTTAAGCGCAGACACTGGTCTAGTTCAGCGTATTCTTTAAAAAGGTAACATTTCCAATCCCAAGTCAGCTGTTAAGGCCTATTTTGCATAATAATACTAGTACTCTGTAACTCTACATGGATACATATATACATATTTGTCAGTGTCCCTAATTGCATTATGCTTCAAACTGTCCATTTTGTTTTTTCCATGTACTGACATTTTTTATGCAATCATCATCCGATTTGTTAATATTTACTTGTTTATCTTGAAAAAAGAATCGTTATATGTCGATGATTTTCAGATTTGCTATAGAGCGTCCAATATGGGTATTATTGAACGTAAGTTGCAGCTTTGTTTGAATAAACTTCATCAATGGGCAACTGACATTGGCTTTCGATTCTCAAAGGCAAAAACGGTTTGTATGCATTTTAGCCAGAAAAGAGGTCTCCATTTAGACAAAAATCCAGTTCCAGTTGTGGAAACTATCTTTTGTGCCCCATCTTAAATATGTGAAAAAGAAGGGCTTAAAAGCACTGAATATTATAAAAGTTATTGGTAATACAGAATGGGGAGCAGACCGAAAGGTTATGCTTTGTCTGTATAGATCTTTAGTTAGATCAAAACTTGATTATAGATTCATTGTGTATGGGTCAGCATGCAAGCAGCCCTTGAAATTTGGACAAATTTGCTACGGCAGTTAAGTGACGTCGCAAATCAATTTTGCAACGGCACTACAGCAGCAATTTTAAAGAAAAGATTACTGCTGTCAAAATTATTCATATATGTGATCCACTGCTGTAATAATATGCTAAAATATAACATCTCAACTTTACTTTCATAAGCTTCTATACTGAAATAAACCAATTTATATTTATTGAGAAAACTGAGCTACACACGATAATAAATTTATGCTTTTTTCTGGGATCTGTAATTGGACCGAGTTCAGAGAGAAATGCCTACAGACTTTTCACCACTCACAGATTTGCGACGGCAATGAAATGCTGTTGCAAATCAAGTTTGCAATAGCTTTTGCTGATTGCCGCTGCGAATTTCGAGGGCTGCGCAAGTATACCTGTATTAAGTGGCTACAGTAAATGTTTACTGTTATATAAAAGGGATATTTTGACAGCAATAAGGTACAGCAAATAACTGATCTTCGCACCTTCCGTAATACTAGTACCCATTCAGTCCTGACATCTGAACCGTATCAGTTAAGAAAGTATGACTCTGAAATGCATCTAATTGATTCAGAACAGGCTACACTTGACATGTACAAATGTAGATTCACGTATTATGACAATACATCGCATGAAGTAGGAATTAAATGCTAAAAGAAAACAAACTTGTTGAGAACGGTTGATTTAATACATTCCAGTTGCATTTTATCTGCAGGAGGTGACATATCAAAAGTTGATTTATAATCATCTGTGAAGCACACATCTGTTAATTAGCAGTACAGACGGTAAACTAAGAAACAACAACACATGTTTTAAAGACTATATGTGGCAACCAGTAATCAGCGGTCACCTGTCTTAAGTGGCCATTTTTATCTACTCACATGTGTGACAGCTTAAGACAGGTTTGACTGTATATTTAAATAAATTATCATGTGATTGTTATTGAATAACAAATTTAACTGATTTATATATAATAGTGGTAATTATGAACATCATGACTGCTAGCGCACAGGCTGTTGCCATTAACTAATTACCAGTATGTGTAGCAGGTGGTGCATAAAGCATATATATATATATATATATATATATATATATATATATGTATCCTGTATATTAATTTATTTCATTTCAACCTATTTCTGTGCTTATATCGAATTAAGGTTCAAGCATGCTGTCCTTGGCACACACCTCAGCTATCTGGGTTTTCTGTCCAGGACAGTTGAATACTTGCTAGTGCTTATCACTGGTTAGTGAGAAAGAAGAGGGTGGAGTGGTCTTACATTTAGACATTGAGTTATTAAAACTCACTCTGGTTGGAGATCAGTACATCCAGTATATGTTCTGTATTTCAGCCTGCATTTATTATCCACGTTCCAACCAGTGCACCACAATTGGAACATCAAAGGCCATGGTATGTGCTGTCCTCTTTATGGGATGGTGTATATAAACAATCCCTTGCTGCTCTTTGAAAAGAGTAGCCCACGAAGTGGCGACAGCGGGTTTCCACCCTCAATATCTGTGTGGTTCTTAAACATATGTCTGACGCCATATAACCATAAATAAAATGTGTTTAGTGTGTCATTAAATAAAACATTTTCTTCTTTCCTTCTTTTTATTATCCATATGGTTCAATATAATTGGGTTAATAATTATCATACGAAGCACATGTGTAATAACAAGTGTATTTGTTTTGTTTAATGACGCACTCAACACATTTTAACTACGGTTATATCGACGTCGGACATATGGTTATGTCGAGATAAAACCCCAGTGGTTAGCTGACGGGGATCGATTAACAAGTGTAGTGATGTAACTTTGGGCAATACAAAGATCCTGCATGACACTTGTTTCGTAAAATCAGTACAACACACAAGCTCAGATAATAATCTATGTATACGGTGAAAGTCATATGTTAAGGCATGTGCTAGATATGATAAAACAAAAATGTCCTGCTTCTTTTTAATTTACTAACTTTATTTGGGGGGGTGGAGGGGTTGGGAGCCAACAAAACTGTTATTCCTAAATTTGCATTTTTTAATGAAAAAGTACCTTCATGGCCATTATTAATATTACTGTACCTATATTGTACCATTAATGCACTAAATATTAAACACAATTAAGCCATAATTTATAATTATTAAACTTGTAAAAGTAAAATCCTAGTATTATTTTTGTCTGTTTGTGAAAATATTGTGTGTATTATTTATACCAATTAATTAAAATTAATATAAAATAAAATAATTATATTTGCAAATGTCTTTAATTTCTGACTCTTTAAAAAAAAAAATGCTATTATTAAAGGTCAAGGTTTAGATAAATTTCATAAGTAAGCTTTTGCAGATGAATGAATGAATGCTTAATGACATCCCAGCTCAAAACATACATGAGCTAAATTAATAGATGATCAACATAAATATTTAAAAATCTTAAGACAAGTTTAACCAGTGTTGCAAGTTTTCTCAATGCCATATTATAAGTATGCAATTAAGGTTGCATTATAATAACAGGTTATACCAGTTAACTATAAATTTAGTATAATATCTATATTGCAATGACCATCTAATATAATAAAAATTGTTACAAAAAAATTACTTACAAAACTGATTAGTTATCAGATAAACCTCACATACTTTTATTGTTATTTCATTTCATCTTATTTCTGTGCATATATTCAATTAAGGTTCAAGCACACTGTCCTTAGTACACACCTCAGCTATTTGGGCTGTCTGTCCAGAACAGTGTGTTAGTTGTTAATTGTTAGTGGTTAGTAAGAGAGAAGAGGGTGTAGTGGCCTTACACCTACCCATTGAGTCATTGAAAGTTGCTCTGGATGGGAGCTGATACCAGGTTACGAACCCTGTACCTACCAGCCTTATGTCCATTGGCTTAAACACGATGCCACTGAGGCCGGTTGTTATGTTGAGGTTTACCTTGACGGTCTATTTTCATCTGAATTGTTAAAACGTTTCTTAGCTGAGAATTCAAGTCATATCCCTGTACACACTTTGAATGGAAAGCAAGATTTTATTTTATTATTTTTGTATAGCATTGACTTAGGGCAGGGCAGCAGTAACATTGGGCAGGGCATCAACAAACGGGGCAAGTCAGCACAAAACTGGGGCAGAGCACAGTGCTCATCATTCTATTTATTGCTAGCCAGAAGACTTTACATATAAACTTATGCATGTATATGCATGCTATAGATACCATGTGTTTGAAACAAATAACATTATTGTGTTTCAGTCATAAAATACATAGTATTACATATATGTCTTTAAACCTGTATTCAATAAAGTGTACATTTTCAGTACACCCCACAATAATAAAAGTCAACATGCAGCCTGGTTGAGGTTAGTGTTAATTTGTAAACTGTATGTCAAAGTGTTGGATCCATATTGCTCTGAAAAGAATGAACAGTTATTATTATGAATAATGATGATATTGTTTGTGTGTGTTGTTTATCTGCAGGGTTTCTTCGCAAGGTGTATGGGATCCTCACTGCTCAGATTCTGCTTACCACAATAGTTGCTGCTCTCTTTATTGTCAGCGAACCCATAAAACATTATGTACAAAACAGGTAATTTACATAAACTTCTACTTTCATTTATATGCACTCTTATACATGTAAGTAAATTTTGAATAAACATACCTATGAAAATTGTGAGAATGATAGTTTTGTTCGCACGTCGCTCGTGTAAGTATAGTTTTGCATAACCCATTTTTCGTTCACACATTGAATTTATGACATCATTTACATCACCATGATGGGTTATGTAAAAACAAAATGGGTTAGCTGAATTTCTTTTTGCGTAACCCATACGTGTTTTATGTAAATTTTCAATTCTCAGTGGCATGATAAAGAAATTTAATACTTCATATATGATACGTTCAACTGTTATAAAATAGTCAGTTGATTGCCACATTGGTTCATTGACTTAATACAGAACATTTCATTAATAGCAATGTGTTGGGGTTATGGCAGACTTCATGTCCAAAAGAAGGAAGCTACATGTAAATTGAGCAAGCAACAGTGACCCACAGATAATTTAAGTAATTTAAAAAGAACTAAAAACATTTTATGAAAAAGGAATTATCTCAGATTTTACAGTTTCTGATGAAATGTGCCAGTTTCTTTTTAATCCAGCAAGTCTGATCCACTTGATAGCCTACATGTAAACTGACAATCAAAAGAAAGTATACCAATTATTTTTTCAAAGTATTAAAAACAACACAAAACACACAAGTTGAAAGTATAATAATTTGAAACTGACATGCCCAGCGTAAACATTGAAGTCGATGTTGCCTCGTCAATGTCATCCCTCTGAATGGTCGATAGGCCCTGATACCATGCTGTCATAGTCGACGATGTACAGTGTGACGACTGATGACATGTCCAAGGCCAGTCGCTACAGATGATGTCATAGTGAGTGTAAGATGCGGAGATGGCGGTCCTCGTTGGCTGTTGTGACATGAGGTCTTCTACTTTGTGGTCTGTCTGAAGTTCTGCCAGTCACCCTGTAACGCTGTATCAACCTGGTGATCGTCAGTTTTGTGCAATTCAGGATTCTTGCCACATGGGCATAACTCGCATCCAACTGCACCATACCAATAGCTCTATCTCTCTTTCTTCAGCAGTTAGCCTTGCCATGTTCTCTGGTGTTTTACTGTTGACTGAGGCATGTTCTAAGCAATGGCACCCTTTTTTACACCCTTATGTGCACAAGTATCATGTTTATCGTGCAGTGTAAATTTAATTAATAAACTCATTTTGCAGGTGCGGCATCGCCCAAACGCAGCAATGTGTGACTATTCGTCATTGATTGCAATATAATGAACCATACTGGAACCTATCTAACCTTCCATGAATGTGTATTGTGTTTATTTATAATAAAAATAATTGGTATACTTTCTTTTGATCATCAGTTTATATCGATAAAACATTTTAAATTTTCTTGCTCTTTTTCAAATACTCAACAGGTAGTTTATTGCCCCATAAATATCATGGTAATGTTAGAGTTGGAGCCTTGAGTTTACTACTGTACCTTACATACATCTATACATGCAAGGTTTCGGCTGCAATTCATTAAATCACCAAATCACAATTAAACTTTTATTTGGTGCATGTATTTCATTATTAACACACCAAAAAGCTTTTTCGAAAATTGTCCTAGCTCAGACTGTGCATTTGAAATACGACATCATTTTTTCCTTGTAGTTGTGGCTGAAAGATTTAAAGTAGGGTTATTCATAAAGAAAACAACAATAATAATATTGACAATAAAGAAATTATTACACTTGTGTGTGAGTCATACCGGTACTGATTTTATGAAACTTGTGTCAGGATTCATATATTACCCTTGCTATCGTTCGGGCAATATAAAAAATCCTGACACTCATTTTATAAAATCAGTACGACACACAAGCTTGTATAAAATTTCTATATCATTAATATAATATTGCAGTTTGTCATGACTCAGCCTGCAGCAATTTTTAAAGGCTTTTTAAAAACTGCCATTGCTAAAGCCCATGACTTGCTGCAGTTCATGTATGTCTCTCCACCAGAATTATGAGAAGAGTTTATTATGTATAATGGTCAGTATGGGACATTTGCATATAAAGTGGAGTTTGCTCTCTATTTCTTCACCACATAATTTACAAAGTTTAAATTCTCAGGTAATATTTTTGAAACATCTTTTGTTTTTTTCCATCTATTTCCAAGTCTATAGTTTAGATTTTTGATACTGCCGAATATGTTTCCTACCCACTCAAAACTCCCCCTGACCATTGCCAAGTGCTAATTTTTATCTAAATGTTTTTTACAGTTTTAGTTGGTGCCACTATAAAGTTCGCACCCTGAGTTTGTCTTATTGAAATAAAGATGGAACATTGACAAATACATACAATTTTGATATAAATTTGACATGTTACAGTGGCTGGATGATGATGACTGCTCTCTTTGGGACATTTGGTGTACTTCTGGCTCTGATGTGGAAACGGAATGAAACTCCAACTAACTACATTCTCCTTGCAGTCTTCGTAAGTTGCATCACCAACTGACCAAGCTCTTGTGTAAACATGTATGACATCATGAGGTGGGACATCGTTCAGGGGTAGACAGCTTGCCTAAGGTGTAAATAGAGAATAACTAGTTAATGATGTTGGATATCTGCTTTATCCTGTGTAGACCATAAAATTAAGGTGAAAAACTATGGTGTGTGTTTTTTCAGCCACATTTTATGAAACAACAAAATTGCAAATTATATTAGCTAAGCATATCTTGTACGTGTGTTTATTAGGCCACACTTCCCACAATAGTGAATTCCAATTTACCGAGAGCCTGGTTTTGCAGGGCTCAATATTTCATAGGAACTAAGGTTCAGATCATGTTGTGATTACACAACTTTAAATTCACACAAACTGCCAATCAGTTACATAGTGAACCATTCTATTCTAAGATAAAAGAGTTACAAACTTCAGCATCATCAGAACTTTATTTAGAATGTAAATATAATTTGTATAACTGAACAATCAGTTACCAGTCTAGACAAAACTCGTGTGAAGCAGATTCTGATTTAAAATATTGTTCTCTGGTCACTGTATAAAATTATCATTAATGTACATATATACATTAGAGGCCTCAAGTTTGGCTTTGAAACTTTTTTAATTTTCAGAACATTGGGGCAATTTGCCACATAGCCGCCATTAAATTCGAGCTCTGCTTTGTTTACATGTACATATATTAATGGATTTTTGTTTCCCATGTGTCTTGATTTGTTTTTATTTCCTCTGTTTTTAGACACTCATGGAAGCATACTCTGTTGGGGTTGTTGGTGAGTTAATTTGTAATTCAAGCTTTCTTCTGTGCTTACGGCAGGTGTTACGGACATTAAAATATTGAAAATGGGTAGTTATGTGAGGGAATTGGGTAACTTAAGCCTTGCTGTCAAGTGGCAGTTATTATCAGGCACTAGTTAAAATGAAAACCCTGCTTTATTATTAATACCTCATGAATATAATTGTTAGTGGTACATATAATTATATATTGCTTGGAAAGTGTAATAAATGATCAGACATGTAAAAGTTTGAAGTGTTTTAACTACGGTACTTGTATTAAATATTTTGTAGACAAAATACATCTTTGAGTGAGTTTAGGACAAACTACAGTTTGATTATATCTATAAAATATTATATATAAATTTTTTTAAATGCACACAACTAAAATAGTATTATAAATAAAATGAATGTTTTACAATTGTATTATATTCATAGGATCAAATTTGTGAAGCCTTTTTTTTAAAAATACAGGTGGTTAAGCATTGTAAATATATGTATTTATGTGTATGTAAATCAAAAGCAGACTTTATAAATTTGACTCATAATCTTAAAATAATTCACTCAGTTATATAAGTTTTTTAATGTTTCATTTGAAATCCACAGTATTAATGTAAGACAATCAATTTATGTTAATTTGGACTATTCTTAGAGAAATATGTACAATACCAGCTATTTATTCATGTTCCTTCTTTACAGTGACATTTTATAATGTGAGTGCCGTGATTGAAGCGTTCGTCTTGACCTTGGGCGTGACAGTTGCCTTGACGGTTTATACTCTTCAGAGTAAACGCGATTTCAGCTCCTGGGGTGCTGGGTAAGTTTTCAATTGTTATTTTGCATTGGTCTGTTTTACATCCATTTGTTAAATTTTCATCATTATTAAGTGACTTTACTCTTAAGATTTTTATATGCCTACATGTACTAAAGGTATTCTTTAAAAAAATATTGGCATGCCTCTTAAGATTGTGCAGTTGGCTGTGTCTTAGTAATTTATGTTTCATTTGCACTTTCATTTTTAGATATTTTTTACGTTATTGATTTGGGTTACGCAGAGTGAAATGTGTTACATGATTTATTTTTGCAATTGCAGCCTCCATTGGTCATTTAAAGGGGAAGATATTTAATTTATGTTGATTTTTTTATATCTAATATGTTAATTATTTTGTTTGTCTTTTTCAGGCTGTTTTCTTTACTGTGGATTTTGATCCTTGCTGGAATGTTGCAGGTAACTTGGAATTTTCTTTAAAAGTTTGTTTTGTTTAACGAGTCCACTGATTTATTCATTATAGTTTAGTGGATGTCAAACATTTTAATAAATCTTACACATGTACATATGGTCTTCAGATGAACCTGCTTCATGTTTTTCATTAAAGCCGTACGCCCTAGTTCTATCCAGTGAAAATAAATTATAATTTTGGTTAGTCTACAAACCTGTAACACACTTAGATCACGTTTTTTATAAAATGGAGTGAAAAAAGCAGGTTTTATATCGATAAATACCATGGGAATCCCGATGTCCCAATTGCTTGAAAGTTAGTATTCTGATGTCCCCCCAAGGTTGTATCCCCTCTCCAGATTTTACAGGTTTGTAATGTTTTGTATTGAGATAATTACTTGTCTGAACTTTATTGTTAATGAAAATGTTCACAAACTGTGAAGAAAAACCTCACAACTGAACAACAAGCAAATGACAACAAATCGGATGTTGATTGCGTACGGTCACATGGTATACCAACGGCTGTGACATTGAAATGGGAATATCCCCTCTAAAAATAGATTAGACCACATCTGCTCAACGTTTTTTTTTAGAAATACCAAAAATGCAAAATAATAAATGTAAGTAAAGTGCAATTTTATTTGTGAAAAAAATTGGTTTATTAGCGAAAAACAGTGGCGTAATGGTTAACAACTAGCCGTTACTAAGGCATGTCCCTTTAGCAGCAAGGGATCTTTTCATATCCTGGCGAATTCAGTCAAATGTCGCAAAAACATAAATTGACTTTTATGCATATTCATAACCTGTAGAGTCTCAGCTTCAGTGTGGTTCAAAAATTATTAAAATATATTGATTTGTGACGGACTTTGAACAAAAAATGTTCGGTGATATGTGAGATAATTATTTTGAGATAATGGCCGCCGAAGATAAGGTCCTGAATTTTGGTCACTGGTATTGAAACACCACAGCAACAATATACTTAAAATAAAGGTACAGCTCTAAAAGTTTGCACATTAAGTTTAAATCACAAACAACATGAATAAAAATGTTTTGTAGATTAAGGGTGGTTAAATACAATAAAATTAAATAATTTAATACATAGTAATTTTTATTTTTGTGGTAAAAATCATCTTGCAAATTTATAAACTTATAAATTAAGCAGTAAAATCCAGTAGATGGTAAATTTATAAAATAATAAGTCAAACACAATATACACAGTGAAACCATTATTATTATTACTTCTAGATGGTTGTAACATTCCGATTCCAGAGATTCATGTAATCCATGAAAGTTTGGGTTTTTTGGTCGGGATTGTTTTTCCATTTTTTTTTGTTGTTGTTGAGGGGTGTGTGTGTCTCTTGTTTTCTTTTTGACTTGAAATAACTAACATCATTTTCCTAAAGTCACATCCTGGGTCACTCAGGAACAAATTGTGGTTTCAAATTGTGTCCCCGTCATCGTGATCGTCCACATCCCATAAATAATCGAAATAACGTTTGTCCACTCATTAACCGAATTGGCTCGACTTAAATATAGATTGTTCAGCTCACTGAAAGCTCTAGCAAGAAGAGCGTCTTTTTACTAACTTTAAAATAATCAAAAAGTAAACAACTGATTGGTATGGTACATAAATTCACATTTAAAAATTGCTCTTTGAACAAGAAAACGTAGGCGTGGCCATCTTTTTTCTTCTTCGTGTTTTCCTTCGACGACCCACTGTAAACTTGAATGCTTCGATTACCAAGAAAGCCGCAGTGACCTTGTCAGTGACCAATCTAAAGGCGTATATCACTTAGCTAAGATGTCTGCCTAGTAATAAACTGGTTTGTGTATGGTCAGTTTTCGATTCCTTTTGGCTTACAGCTAAGTAATACCCACACGTCACTGAAAGGATGGTGCAGAGGAATTATTTTGGCACAATTTGAAACCAAATATGAAGCTATTCGCCAAACGGCTACCGCAATTCACAGCGGTTAAAATGAACAAAGAACAGCCTAACTTGGACCATTGTTTCGACACTCTGGATAATAACCCAAACTAAAAATTGTAATAAAAAGTATTTAGATGTTATTAAATTAAACGAGAGTAGTTTGAAAGTATAACTTAAACATTTAGGTACCGTTTTCTGTCAAAATTGCAATTTTCACTAGGTAGTGTATTTTTTTACTAATTGCCTCATTACACAAAATTGGCAACTATGACATGAGACTGATTTCGCCAGAGCAGGTCACGTGTACATTTCCCATAGACAGTACAGCACCTTCTACAGCCTTCAATATACCAGTCTTTTCAAAGCACACACCCCTGTGTGTGCTGCAACCTCACCATGGTGCAGGGGTGTAACATTCTCTTTGAGAATGGCCAATACAGCACAAAATTGAAGTTGTGAGTGAAATTCAGTATCCGTAAAATTTGGTGATATTTTTGTTCTTTACACTGTTTTTGTTTAAACCTTGAATTTTTATATTGATGTTGGTCAACACTTTATTTATTTGAATTACCATAGTTTGACACCCAATAGCTGATGTATTTTTTCGTGCTGGGGTGTCATTAAACATTCATTCATTCATTCAAACTTTGACCATGTTTTTTCCCATTCCAACCAGTGCCCTACAGCTGGTACATCAAAGCCCAGTGCATGTATTGTCCTTTTTTATTAGAAAGAGGATACAAAATATTAATTACTGCTTTATGGTACAGGGTTTTATTACCTATGTTGCTAGACTCCGAATATCGGCACCATTCCCTAAGGCTATGTCATTTTTTCCCCCAATTTGGAGTTTAGAAAAATCCCAATATGAATGCTAAAACTTCCCAATTTGTATTTGTTTCCTTTTAATATTCTTGAAGCTCTTTTCTATTGCTTTTTATTAAATCATTGATCGCTTTCGATAAGAATAAACAACAATCAATATTTTTGTGGCTTTTAACAAGATTTTGAAAGGGAACACAAAATTCCCAATTATTTTGTAAAACAACGCAAAAATTCCCAAGTTGAAAGCCATGGGACTCAAGTCAAATTTCAGAAATAAAACCCTGTGGTAGGATTAACCTATAATAGCCTATATGGATGTACATGTAGTTGGAAGCAGGTTCCCTTTCATTTGAATTTCTTGCACTAACCCAGTGTCTGTGCTTAACTTTTTTTTTTAGTTGCCATTTGGGCAAGTGGTGACAGCACTTTCACCTACCCGGATCTATTTTCACTTGCCCAAATACTATTTTCTAAAAAAAACACCAACAGTATTGCAACATATTATAAGAGAAAACACAACAAACAAAAAAACAGGTCGCCAGGTAGGCAACCTTACTGAAATGACTGAAAACTGGGTGACAGTAGGTTTCATCTCAATATCTGTATGGTTCTTAACCATATCTCTGATGCCATATAACCGAAAATACAAAGTGTTGAGTGTGTCATTAAATAAAACATTTCCTTCCTTCCTCTCATTGTAAACCAAAAGTCAAAACAACGATATATCTATGTTACACATTAAATGGTTGTAATTTAAGATGTGTTGAAGTGTCATTACAACAAAAGTCCTGTGATGTTTCTCTGAGAATTATTATTTTCATTTTGTCATTTCAGTTATTTTTTCCCAGTGTTTTGATGGACAAGGCGATTGCAATTGGAGGTGCCGCCCTCTTCTCGATGTTTATCATCTTTGACACACACATGATGATGCACAGGCTGTCACCAGAAGAATACATTTTGGCATCCATCAACCTCTATCTCGATATTCTCAATCTCTTCCTGCACATTCTGAGAGCGCTTGGAGACCGCAAATAACATTACGACATTAAGTGATTAATTTAAGTTGTAGAAGGGGACTATATCGAGTTTGCTGCCACTGTAACATGTCTGCGACCAACAGATACTTTTTTATGACAGAAATGACCACATTTTACCTTCCAATAATTTTTTACATAGGAACAAAATGTATATAGGGTAGTGGCTGCTATGAACATTAGCACATAGCCACAAACACATTGGATATACAGACATTGGTATTATAAACACAAGCATGTATTGACCAGGGCTTCTAGATTATGGTAGCCCCACTCCCATGGCTAGTTATATTCATTGTTGGGCTAATATATAAGTAGTACACTGGGAAAAACCCCATGTCAAATGCTGCAGTTACATTTTGTAGGAGAGGGCCTCGTAAGTTGAATATCTGGTCCCCAATCCTTTTGTGTATTATAATTTATATACAATAAAAAATGTTTCAAACGAATATATTTCGTAAATATGAATATCCTGCACTCTTTCCACTCCAGTCTAAGGATTTTTAAGCTCAATCTCCCTCTTTAGGTGGCATATCTGATTATTACTATTATTAAAATTATATTTATTTAAAGTAGGGCTAGTGGATTTTTAATCATGGCTAGTACATTTTAAAAAATCACTGATCTCATGGCTAGTAGATTTTTATAAAATTCTAGAAGCTCTGATTGACTTATGCTCTGTTAGTCGGAAACATCTTACAATGGCTGCAAACTCCGGATAGTCCCTTTAAGACATTTATCTTGGTAGTTACTTTCAAATACATGTCAAGACTTGCGTGAATATGTCTCCATTTAAAACAAAAAATAATTTGTTTTAAGGGGTGTTGTTAAAACGTACATGTTTCTAGTACTGGTATGTATGTGCTTTCTAATCAGAAAAAGACCCCATACCTGTATATAGGATGACATTTAAATAATGTTGTTATAATATAGTTGTGATTATATGTGACAATTACTCTTTGCTGCATTGGAAAACAAAATAAGTACTTTTTAAAGTATAAAGTATCAGTATACAGATTCACACCAGAAATGAAGGTGGGGTGAAATTATTGAAAAGTCTTTTGTTCATGCAGCATTTTATTCTCGCTTCGATTTTTCTCTATCGTATCTGTGTAAACATTAGAATTTAGCTACTTCTCGGATCAGCATTGCTTATAAATTTATGATTCAATGAAAAGTATGCCTTTTGTTAGCAATGTAATTTTTCTTAATTTTTTTGCAGCAGATGTCTTCTCTTCTTTTTCTTTTTTCCCATAAAAATTAATACTGTTTACAATATAGATGGAATTTTATCCCAAATAGATAGGTTATCTTTTCCTTAGTATGATCGGGTCTAGCTCTGGCAGTCTCCACGTTCGGCAGTTGTGAACTTTAAAAACAATTGTTGAGTTTTATTTCAGATGCAAATTGCCACTGTTTAATCCAGTATTAAATGATCTCAGTGTGTGTATTACTATACCCTGTACCAGTCTTCACTAAAAGTAGTTTTTGTCGGTGACGTCAGTTTGGCTCAATGTAAGAAGGAAAAGGAAACTGTTTGGAAAAAAAAAAATATATATTAGCAAAAACGTTGATTATAGAATACATAAAACAACAGTACTCACTCACATTGAAGACTTGTCATCTGCTTATACGAAGTTTCAAATAATATTTTCTTGATTTAGTTTTTTATTCTTCATATAACGAATCTAACAAGTACACACAGATTAACAAATAATTAAGCAAATATAATATGGAATAAGTGAATGGTAAGCACAGTACATTCTGCATTAAGCAACCACCAAGAGGATTTTTAAACAACGTATCAATTCAATTCAAATCAAGAAAGAAAAGAAAAAAACTGCATGTTATAATGGTTATAATATCCCAGCACAATTATAATTTATATACTAATAACTATTTAACAAGTGACAGTGTCATTAAGTAGGAGGTCTAGCAACTGAAAGTTGAAGACGTCTTTGTTCAAACATCTCATAGCAATACTTCCCTATGATTGGAGCAATATCAACCCCTGCAATTATGAAAATGCGCACAGCAAAAAAACATACCATTGATAAATCCTTGGAATATAGTCTTAAGACAAAAAAACATACCGTTGATAAACACTTGTAATATAGTGTTACGGCAAAAAATACATACCATTAGTAAATGCCTGGAATATAGTCTTAAGACAGAAAAACATACCATTGATAAATCCTTGGAACATAGTCTTAAGACAAAAAAACATACCATTGATAAACACTTGTAATATAGTGTTAAGGCAAAAAAACATACCATTGATAAACACTTGGAATATAGTGTTAAGGCAAAAAAACATACCATTGGTAAATGCCTGGAATATAGTCTTACGGAAAAAAAAACATACCATTGATAAACACTTGTAATATAGTGTTAAGGCAAAAAAACATACTGTTGATAAACACTTGGAATATAGTGTTAAGGCAAAAAAGTGTCATAGAGAATTAAAAACTCCACAGTATTGCTGATTGCAGGTCTTGCATATTAACACAATTGGTTGCATAATACATATATGTTTGTACTGTCTAATGAACTGTAAGAAGATGGTTTCTTTAAGACAGCTGGCTGTTTAGTCTTGCATTTGTGCTGGTTGGACTACTTTGGTTTTGTTTGGATGTTAAATTTTGTTGAATTAAAAGAATGCAAAGCTAAACTATATCAACTTGTATATATAATTACGTTGTTTTGTTTTTGTTAGGTTATAAGAATAAGGAATAAGTTTGTTTTGTTAGGTTATAAATGTTACTATTGAAGAGCAAGGGCTTTCTTGATTTCTTTTAGTTATTTCCATGCTTATATCCAGCTACCTGGGCTGTCTGTTCAAGACAGGGAAGGATTGGTTAGTGAGCTGGAAGTCTTGTGTAGTGTCCTTACACCCCATTAAAATAGGTGGGAGCTAGTACCGGGATGTGAACCAATTATCCAGTACCTTTCAGACTTGTGTCCGATGGCTAAACCACTACACCACCATGGCTGGTGAACATCTTTTTTCTCTGGCCACGAACATGTATTGAGGTGTTGCATAACAGCACCAGTAATTGTGATAATCTCAATCACACTGTCATCTGATGCAGTATTTATTATCTCCCTTTATTTTCATTTTTGTAACCCTATTTGTTGGATAAATTAATCTGATGGTAACATTTTGTATAACAATCCTAATTGGTATTGTACATAATTAAAAATTGATTTGTTTATAAATGCAATTCTTTTTATACTTTCTATTGTTTAAATATACAATACTTTTTTTCTTTAAAACATTAACTTTGTTTTCTAAAAGTAACATTATCCAAAATAATGTCTACAGCGTTTAGCTAATCAGATGCAAGTGTGTACACTTTATTATGTAATTGGAATGTACCAAGTGCTGATCTATTTTTGTGTGTTTTTAACACTTCGGGTGTAATCCTGTTCAAATTTTATATTTACAATGTGGTCATTTTGAAAACAACAATGTCAGTTATTCTTCATTTCAGAGTTGCTGAAACATTGCATGAAAATTGGGGTGAGGGGGAGGGAGTTTGATTTCTACCTCGCAAAATGTGATGTCGGGTCAGTTTTATATAAACAAAAAGGGATACAAAAACTTTCATATTAGTATAATATAGTGGCATAGATAAACAACTTTAAACACACCAAACATTTCTTGACCAATACTAATGCCATTTAGTAATGGGTCTAGACTGGATGTTTTTGTCTGTAAAGCTTTAATTCATGTTTTATATTTAAAAAAAATAATGATTTGTCTTTTATATTTTAATTTATATACATGTATATTCAATGGCTTTTACAGAGTATGTAAAAGCCATTCATATGATATGAATATAAATTAGACAAATCATTTAGAAATAAATATAAAAATGAAATAAAGCTTTATAGAGACAGAAATATTTAGGTTATAATGGGTCCAAATCAGTACCAGTGTTTGTAAAATAAAGTGTAAAGAGTGATTTATTTCACTCCCTTTGTATGTACATTCTTATATTTAACCCACTTTACATTACTTTATTGCCAAGATGACTTTACAGGTCGTTTTGGTATTATTACTTGCCACAAACCAGTATGTTGTTGTCTTTTAATAATTTTGTTTTATATCAATCCGATGTGAGGGTTTTGTTTTATTCTTTTTGTTGTCCATGATAAATGGGAAATGGTGTATATATGTATGTAATAACTAATATATGTAAAGATGGGGGTAAATAAGAAATAAATTTTGTTGTTGGTTTGTTTTTGTATATTTGTTTTCTGACAAATTTGACAGCATTAGTTTCTCCTGTGCATTCTTCATAGATCAGGACATGAAATAAAGTTTTAACAGAATTTAATATTCTCAACTTTGAAGGAGAAAATTAATATTTTATGTTCAAACAAAAGTAACATGTTGGTGCTAAGAAAGCAGTATGTATTAGTGTGCATTATTTTTGTGGTGTCTGGAATGGTGCATATAAAAATTCCCTTGCTACTAATGGAAAAATGTAGCGGGTTTCCTCTCTAAACTTAAAGGCCCTGCTACACGAGTGACTCGTGACTGATTGCAATGCCAACAAGCATATTGTAACGTGTAGCATGACATATGATTAAATCGGCCCCCGAGTCACTCATACGAGTTGAAGTTTAGAAGGTGTTCTGTTTTTATATGATTGAATCGGACATTTAGGGACGTTGACCAATCAGATCGTTGTGCGAATAACGTTGACGTTCTGGGTGTAATGGCAGAAAACTCTGTTCACTTGTCGTTGGTACAGATCCAACAGCTCATAGAGTTGTATCAGTATCAAATGTCAAGTCATTTATACAAATACAGAGACATTACGACAACCTCCTTCTTATCAATACACAACATTGTTTACCATGGTTACAGGAAGGATATTTCTTCAATGACGTCACGTTTCATACGACGGACAAGTACCGTGTGGCAACATGTCCAATTGACTCGTACGAGTGTCTCGGTCCGATTCTATCGTATCGTGTAGCAGGCCCTTAAGACTATGTCAAAAATACCAAATGTTGGACATCAAATAGCTGCCGATTTTCATAAAGCAATGTGCTCTAGTGGTGTCATTAAGCAAAATTTGACTTTTTACACTGTTCATGAACGTTGGTTCTAAGTTCTTAACGTGCACATTCAGAGCAAGCTGTTGTAGTGCACGCCTGTCGCAGGCACAGGGACCGGCCTTGGCCGGATCTCTCCGTCTGCGACAGGAAAGGTGTGGGAGAGGGTAAGAGGGGACCGCCTTCGCTATCGGGTTCAAGGGAGAACCAGTAGCCCAATCAACTTGGAGGCAGGTGGGGGGGTGGGGCGATTGTTGGTGCTATGGTATTTTGATACCCTAATGGGTGGGGTAAAAAGAGAATTGGGTGCGCAATTTTGATGAAGGAATTTTGGCGCAATTTTGATGGTCGTTCTAATTTGAAACGAGTGAGAGCTAAAATTTGTCTATTAGTAGTTCGAAAAAGCTCTTAATTATGACTGCCTTACTGTTGCCCATAGGGTCCTGAAAAGGACCTGATCTTTTCTGATCATGGCATGACAACCCAGGGGAAACTCGAGCAGTTGGTACTTCGGACAAGGTGGAGGCGCGTGATGGTTGAGCCATTTGTTGATGTAGTCCGTGGTTTGTTGAGGTGTTGACTTGTAGGGCCCAAGAAGTCCGACCAGCAGCAAGGAAAGTACATTTGGGGGTTTGGGTGGAGGTGACGGATTTTCTTGTGCTCAGTCTCCTCCGGTGCAGTGCAGTGCAGTGCAGTGTATACCCGGAGCCGATTTTGGCTCCTTGTTGGGGTATGTGCCAGGCCATTATTTGTTTTGTGATGTGCCCATATATTTTGTTTAGGTTGTACCTATTGTCCTACATTCCTATTCTTGCATTAACCAACAGCTAATAAGCTACCCAATCCCCTCTTTCCTTGGAAGTACAGTGGTATATCCAAGGAGTGAGGGGATATTATCTAATCAATCTAGCTAATTTGAAGGTTAATACCTTGTAGTGTGTGTGTAATTGAAAGGGCCTAGCGCCGTAGTCTAATTGCATTAATTTAGGTAACGGCTCCAACCCAATACAGTTAAGTGTTAGTAGTTGAGTAACATTCATTCATTCGTTCATTCATGTCAGGCGCACTTTAAACCCTTCCCTTATCTTCCCCCTATTCCCCCTATATTAAGGTGAGGTAATTCAGAATCCCCTGCTAATTGGTGACTTGACGGGTTTTGGTTAAGTTGTTTATTAATTAATTCTTACTTGGTGGCTTGGTCTTTCTGTCTGCATTTGGTTGAGCTAAACTTACCTTAATCTGTGACAGGACTGGAGTCATTACCTAACATGCATAATAGTAACATATATACAGAGCATGAACGTTTGTTAAATCTAGGTTTAATACACGATAACAGATGCATGCAATCATTTATGGTATCATTTAATAGATAAAACAATAACAAATGTTATCAGTTAGCTAAAACAATGGAAACAACATGTCAGTGGTGGAAAATGTTTCCTGGATACATTAAAACTGTAAAATACAACTAGGGCCTAATTCATAAAGTTCTCTTAAGCTCTGTTAGACAACAAAGCATCCTCTTTGCAAGTCTTTTTAACATTGCACTGCGAGATCGCAAAGTTGCAAACATTTGGTGAATTAGACCCCTGGTTCCTTCAGGATCAACCATTTTCAAGTCTAGGATCTTCAGGTGCTGTTGCTGCATGCTGTTCACCGCTGTTCAAATTGGCATCAGCAGACAAAGTTGTATGCACAGTCGGCGGTTCACAAAAGCACTTCTTAGTTTTGTTGTGTTCATCATCATGAACGTTCACAGCAGTTTCATCCTTATTCATTTCTTTAATTCCATCTGATTTATCGTCTTCTCTTTTTGGTAACATATCATCAGCTTGTAAGTCTTTACCATCTAGTTCTTTACTGTTATTACCCTTGTCTGAATGTTTACCGTCGATCGGTGTTCTTTTACCAACACTCTCTGAAATCTTGCCTTCAATCTTTCTGCTTTTATCATCAGTTTTCGAACACTCACTTTCCAGCTCAGTAGTTTTATCATCAGTTTCTGAAACTGAACTATCAATCTCTTTGCTTCTATTATAATCAGTTTTTGAAAGTTCACCATCCAAATTGGTTGTTTTATCATCATTTTCTGAAATGAAACTACCAATCTCTTTGCTTTTATCATTATCATCATGTTTTGATTGTTCATCTTTGAACTCTGCAGCTTTAGTATCAGGTTTTGAACGTTTATCATCCAGCTCTGCACTTTTTTCATCACTTTCTGAAAATTCATCATCAGCTCCGGTGCTTTCTTCATCATTATCACCACTTTGTGTGTCTGAGCTATCATCATCACTGTCCCTCACATTATTGCCAGAACCAATCACAAGATTGGATACATTAGATGTTAACTTCTGCATCTCATTAACACCAGAACCAATAGAAAGACTTGTTACAGTGGTTGCTAAATGCTGAATTTGATCCTCTTCAATAGCTAATTTGGCAGCAGTTTCAAGTTCATCAAGAGAAAATTCTAACTCTCTCTTTTCTATTTTAATCCCTTCTAACGCTCTTGCTAATGATTCCAATTTCTTTTCACTGAAAATAGAACATGAAAGGTGCACACAATACATTTAATTACATTTTAGTATGCTAATTACTGATCATTACATGCATTGGTCAAATATAACAGCATGCAGAGATGAACCATTATGAATTTGACGGAATCATTATGCATTTAAAGCATACATTACGCTATTACGATTGTTTTGTTCGAAATTCTGATTTTTAGCATTCCCACATTTAGTGTCGGATCATATTTTGGAAGGCACAAATGTTGTTAACCCAAAGAAATGAAACTTTTTTCCTCTTTATCATCAAAAATCGTAAATTGGTTTCCTGTCTTGTTCTTTAAACTTATGGATTTCGAATAGCGAATAAACAAGTCTAGCATCCGTCTTCTGAACAGCCTCAATGTTTGCTGATTGGGTACGACCGTGAACTTGATTTTATCAAACGCCTGCCCATTACTGATAACATTCCTATTTTGGGGGGTGGGATTAGTATTTTTGAAGTCTTGGATTCCTATGATACTCCAACTAGAGTTGGCATCTCTGAGCATGCATGAAACTTGTAGTATTCCTGTTTAATTAAATCAATAAAAAGTCTTATTAAATTGGTGACATCACAAGATCTGGAAGTTGATTGGATAGTGCCATCAGATACAGATGAGTTGCATGCATAATGCAAATTTATCACAAACATGTTAAAGAATGTTTGCTTCAATGGAATGCAACCAATTTTGTCGCTTGTTCACAAAATATTTTTCTATTAAAACAATTTTGTCTGCTAGGGAATTAAATTTATGAGTCATAATTTTAAATGCTTGCATTTCAAAGTAAAAGTTAATAAGTACTTTTGGTGAGACGTCACCATTATGTAATTTTGAGATGGTATCTTTTAATTCTGAGCTACTACAAACACCTGGACATTCAGAAACACATGGAATGTGCTAAATAATTTAAACAAGTTGCAAGTAGAACGTAAAGTTAAAAGTGAAAAATGTGTAATAGTTTAATTTATTACATAACTATTCAATCTTACTATAGTGACAAAGGCATTTTTTATTGCATATATCTGTGATCTAAGAACAAAAGAAATGTATTATGTAACGACGCACTCAACACATTTTATTTACGGTTATATGGCGTCGGACATATGGTTAATGACCACACAGATTTTGAGAGGAAACTCGCTGTCGCCACTTCATGGACTACTCTTTATGTCGATTAACAGCAAGGGATCTTTTATTTGCACTTCCCACAGGCAGGATAGCACAAACCATGGCCTATATTGAACCAGTTATGAATCACTGGTCAGTGCAAGTGGTTTACACCTACCCATTAAGCCTTACAGAGCACTCACTCACGGTTTGAAGTCGGTATCTGGATTAAAAATCCCATGTCTCGACTGGGATCCGAACCTAGTACCTACCAGCCTGTAGACCGATGGTCTCACCACAACACCACCGAGGCCGGTATATCTGCGACCTGGACTGGAATTTTAAAATGGGGAATTCCCTTTTTATTTTTAATGCGGTTAGAGCCTTTTACTTACTGACATCATATATGATTTACAAATGACATCCTATCATATTTAAAACATTACACATGGCTGCCACAGTGTGTGATTCTTAACGTTAAATGAATCTATGAAAGGAGTTTTGATCCTAGATTTAAGTATTGTTATGATGTTAATTTAAAAATTGTTTTTGTAGAACAAAAGAAGGTATGTAATAAATACAGAACTTCACATAATTTGTTTTCACTTCATATCTATTGCACTTGCTTATTTTGCGAAACAACATTCCACTTGACCTCTACATGGTTTCATGGAATAAATAACAAGCGAAAACAACGTATGTGAAGTTCTGTATTTATTACATACCTTCTTTTGTTCTACAAAAACATATATTACACTGGCTAAAAACTAGTGTTTTGAAGTTGTGTATATGAACACTAACCTAGCAGCCTGAATCCAGACACAGTAGTCTGTGATGTAGAGGTCGTTTAGAATGTAGCGCTGATCGGTGTCCATCAAGATGGTCTGGATCTCCAGCAAACACTTCAGCAGCTGACGTCTACCTGCAGTGAGAATAATACACAAAGGCTGTACTGCATGATGGGTAAAAAACAAAAAACAGATTGCAATAAATGAATGTATGTTTAACTACACCCCAGCATGAAAAAAACACAGTGTCAAACTATGGTAATTCAAAATATGAAATGATGATCAATATAAAAATTCAAGAGTCAAATGAAACACAATGTGAAGAACTGCAAAAATACAAACATCACAGATATGTAGTATTAAAATTTTGAATCTTGAAGAAATTGTAATAAAAGTTCTGGATGGAATCGAAAGTATTCCATCACAGTTCTTTGTCCAAATATATCTTTTTGAGTTACATTCAGATACTTGTACTCCACCAAAATGTGGCGTACCGTCGGGTTACACTTACAGTGCTCACATTGAGGTGGAGGATCTTTCTTTAAGATAAATGAATGGGTCAAATATGCATGACCGATGCGGGCACATACCAAGACTTATTTCATCCTTCCTACACTGTCTATAGGAAGATTGCCAAAACTGGCTTGATAACATAAAGCTTATTTACAACCGCACCGTCCCAAACATGTTGCCAAGTCGAAAAAATAAACTGGTTGATACTGCATTTAAAATCAGTATAAGGCACACCAACCCTGGCATGAGGCAAATCCAAAGCAGACTTGGCAGCAGAATCTGCCCTTTCATTGCCCCTGATGCCAACATTGCTGGGCACCCAACAAAATACAATATCTCTATTGGCTATGGAGATTGCAATAACGTTGTTTCTGAAACCGACCTGGGCCTCATTCCATGAAGCGATCTTTGCCCTAAGATTACCGTAAGCGCATAGCTACCATATGCACTTAAGTTGATCTTGGGGCTAAGATCGCTTTGTGGAACGGGGCACGGATAGGTCCTGGGTTCATGTCTCAGATCCAATCTCAAATGACATCACATATATACACTTTGTATGGCATTGCCATGACACGCATGTCTCACACTTTATTAGTCTCTAGTGTAGAATCTAAATGTTTTATATGCACCAGGCCCAGTAATTTAGCTAAAGATCATAACAAAACTGACAATGAATGTTGCTTTCAAAAGACTCAAATGACATTTAAAATCTTGGACATCTGTTTGGTCTCAGCCCATAGTTTGTAGTAAAATCAAATGGTTAACAAGAAAACACATCATAATTATTCATTAATTAATGGGTATAAAAATAAAACTTAAGGTACCGTATATCGCTGTGTATTAGCCGACTTTTTGATACAAAAATTATCAAGTCAAAGGCTGGGGTCGG
>JAECMU010082810.1:0-21450 GCA_016106625.1 Dracogyra subfuscus
CATACATTTTTATTATCTAGGTCAATCAATTTGAGCTTATCAATATACTATAGTTTTACAAAATAAATTAATTTTGTTTTGTGGGATCACAATAACCAGGTATAATAATAGTCTTAAGATAATTCTCTGGCATAGAAAGTGTGTGTGTGTGTGTGTGTGTGTGTGGGGGGGTCATGTGCCCCCACCTTTTAGATAATTTGCTTTATAATAGTGTAAAAATTTATAAATATATAAGTGTGCCTCCCCCCCCCACACCTTTTAGCACCTTCCTACGCCACTGGGTATTTAAAATTTGCATATCATTCTTTTCTCTTTTTCCGCCCTTAATTAATATATATATGTGCGTATGTTAGTCATTGTGCACAGACTTGTGTCTCGGCTGTCAACCACTCTACCTTTTTTCGTGTTCACCTTGAACATGATGGGTATACAAAACCACCTGTGGCTCCTGCTTTGATTTACGATGTCGTTTATTTGTGAATTCTACAATCTGAGGTCACTGCATCTGGTTGTCAGTGGAAGGAACATGTTCATCTGACATGTCGCAGTGCCCACGCTGCATGTACATGACCATGTGCATGTACCCAGTTGTAACATTGCTAGGCCATGACGTTGGTGTATAGCAGGTATATGTCAGTTGTATATATTTAAAAAAACCCACCATATTTTAAACCTCTGGCTATTTGTATCTTAACATGTGATTCCTTGGACACTTGGTCAAGAAAGATGGGGGAAAACACTTGGTCAAGAAAGATGGAAAACCTGCTGTTACCACATAAGCTATTCCTGATAAAAAAAACACCAGCAAGAGATCTTTTATATGCACCTTCCCATATATAGTATGTATTTGATGAACCAATCATCGGTTCTGGTTGGGATTGGAAAAACAAGGCAATTAATCTCAGGACCTATCACATACAATGGAGCACCTCCTTCCAAAAATTTTTTCCACAAGTAATCATTTGAGCAGGAACCCCCAAAACACCAACAAATGTATCACTTCTGACCAACGATGCATAAAAAATAATTTAAAAAATCCCACCTCATCATTTTAATCAACACCTGTAGTGTTTGGTTATTATTAGTTTTAAGAATAGCTGTACTTATTAGATGATGATGATGACTGTATATCTGGGCTAGACACACCTATATATAAATTATTATTAACTTTCTGCTTTATACATGTAGCTAAGCCATAGGATAGTGAATTTTTGTTTTTTATTTTTGTTTCTTTTTTTACTTTATGTAATAATAATCACACCACCAAAATAAGTACATTTTGTCATCTTTGGAGAAGGTACATTCTATGTTATAGATTAAAAATATTGCTAGTAGTAGCTGTACAATGTACTCAATAATAACAAACATGTTACTACATAACAATGTAGTATTATTTTCTCTTTACTGACATCTTTCCAAAGATGAATAGATTACAGTTTAAGGTATGTCCGACGCCATATAACTGTAATTAAAACATGTCAAGTGTGTCATTAAAACATTCCATCCTTCCTTCAATCTAAGATGATTATGCCGACGCATGACACCCAGTACTCTATAGCCATTTTATGATTGGTGCTTGAGAAGCATTGTACATTCATGCATTTATGTTCATCTATTAGTACACAATGAATTTACCCTGTTTTTCTTTCTTCCAGAACGAAGTTCCCTTTACAAGAAAAGTAGTCATATTGCCACAGAACAAGATGTAAGTATTGGACCACTGATAATCATCATGTAATATAAATGTCCAAAAATGTACATATATCAAAGGTTCATCCATACATTCTAGCATTCATGAGTTATCAGGAAACAGAGTTTAAACTTTGAACCGGCCTCAGTGGCATCATGGTTAAGCCATTGGACATAAAGCTGGTAGGTACAGGGTTCGCAGCCTAGTATGGGCTCCCACCTAACTAGAGAGTTTTAATGACTCGGTGGAAAGGTGTAAGGCCACTACACACTCTTCTCTCTCACTAACCACTAACCATCTAACAACTAACCCACTGTCCTGGACAGCCAACCCAGATAGATGAGGTCTGTGCCCAGGACAATATGCTTGAACCTTAATTGGATATAAGCGTGGAAATAAGTTGAGAATGAAATGAAATAAACTTTTAAAGAATGGCATGAAAGAAAACCTGCTTCTTTGACACTGCATTAGTTATTAGGAAATAGATTTTAAATTTAAAAAATTGACATGAGAGAAAACCTGATTTTAGTACACTGCAAGGATAGATTTCTAAATTAAAGAAATTGGCATGAAAGAAAATCTGCTTCTATTACATTGGCGGCACCTGAGGTCATTTTACTGTTCACATGCTGCTACATATTATGACAACAAAACATTCAGGCAGTATGATGTTGGTGTATTAAAATCATGATCTTGACTCAAGTTTTTCTGTTTACCGTCATAAGCGTCTGTTTTATTTGCTAATTTTTTGTTTTCATGAAAATGTATTGAGTTTAAAAAAAAAAGTTAAAATATTAAAGAGTTATTTTTTGCATTTGACTTGATAAAATTAACAATTTTTTCTCTCGCCTGAATTCAAAAATAAGATTTGAATTACAGTTTAGAAATAATTTTAAATATTTGTCCCTATATATAATCAATGGAAAATAGAACACAATGGGACAGATGGTGTTAAAAGGAATTAATTTTGCTTTCTTTCTAGACTAATTTGTGAAATCATTTCCAATACACATAACCAAGCAATAAAAAATTTCTACAAATTTCTACAAATTATCTACTGAAATATATATATATATTTAAGTAGATAATTTGGAGAAATTTTGTATTGCTTGGTCATTTGTATTGAAAATGGTTTCACACTTCAGTCTAGAAAGAAAGGAAGAAATTCCTTTTGACTTTGTCTGTGTCATTTTGTCCTGTTTTCCATTGATTACATTGTTGTGACATCTTTTTGTCTTTGTCCACTTGTAATGATTTTTTAAGTATTGTAAATATTCAACATTTTTATTCCTTGCTAACACATTTGAACAAATTGGAAGAAATCGCTGTCCAAGGCTTCGCTTGTGTGTCTGTTTGCTAGCTTTAAGACATCTCTTGCTAATCCATATGGACCACTAAAGCTATGATGCTTTGCTGATCTTTGGCCCAACTTGCTTTGACCTTGGATCATCTGTGTATACAGATCTCGTCCATTTGTACCAAGGCCCAATAAGGTGATTTTTGACGGCCAAAATGTATGTGCAACACCTGGTTAGAAGAGCTACCAGGATTATCAACCCTCAATCCTTGACTCTTCTAATTAGGACAAGACATAATGGTGCTTGTTAATGTTATTAATTTTATAATGTAAACATTTAAGCAATTGTTTTGTAATTTATTAACCACACACAAAACAATGATTACATGCTATTGATTAAATGAAAGGATAGCAAACAATACTAAAATTTGGTACTAAATTTAAGTTGTCTGTAAACTGCATAACATCAAAATTTATCAATAATATATTTTAAGCTAATCCTGCAGCATAACTTAAATATATATATATCTGTAACAACCTTGTAGAAAAAGTTTAGGTTGATAATAGCAATATGTCACTTATTTGGATTTTGCTAAATTTTAAGATACGGTACTAATATTGTATGATTTACAGTATATTCAGTGACATTTTTATCACATTGAAGATAAGGAAAGAACAAGATTGATTAACAACACCTCAATACATTTTGAGCTATGGTTATTTGTTGTCAAACATACTGACACTTGGTAGAGAGTTTTAGAGAAGAAACCTCTGTCAGTCTGACCATAAGAGGCAGATTATCATCAACATGTGGCCTAACTGCCATGGCCTTGTGCCAGATATGTAGAGTTGACTGTACTGAACATTCTCAATGTTTTGACCTGTACATACTAAACAGTTTTAGGAAAATGCTATGTATCTGCATATTATGTGTTGCATAGATTTCGGATTCATCTAAATAGGTTATTGTACGGTTGAAAGATTTCCTATTTATTTGTTAGGATTCCATTGGTCTTTTGCCAGCTTACTAATAAATAATTTCCTAGATTGTTATCCAGTAAAATCTACAGGTGCTGCCACCTGTGTTAACCAGCCACTTGTCTTAACAGTCCACCTTTTAATACTCCCTTTGGTATAATACAAGTTTTGTATTTATTAAGGAAGACAAATGACCAACCTGATATTATTTGTTTTGAGTGATACAAAGTAGGTGTAAAATTCACAATGTCTGGAAACATCTTAATTTTATTTGTGATTACTATCTTTTGAAGGTATAATATGTTGTTACTGCATTTCTGTATTGTGAATGGTGGCATAATTACTGAAAATGTTAGACCAACATGATTAAACATATAATTATTTTTGTCTTGCCTTTACAAATTAAAAAGGTGAGATATCTAGGTATATAACTTTGACAGTGTCAACTTTTGCATTAAAAATTCCATTTAAATGTTTTCCCCTTATTTAGATAAATTTCTCACAAACTCCAAGTCCTAGATCAAAATTAATTGCAGTATTTCTTGCACACACTAAAAGGTAAGATATAGGTATTACTTTGACACTGTCCACTTATGCACTGAAGATTCAGTTAAACAATTCAAGTTTAGCTCAGATGTGTGTTCCCAGAATAAGTATTTGCAATATTTCTTGCACACACACTAAAAGAAATTCTATTGTAGAATGCTTTATTCCACACCAACATTTGTTCAGTTCATGTCCCCCGTTATGCAACTCCCAGTTCATGTTAGTGACAGATTGGTTACCAAGTGCACTGTTTCTCAAAATAAAAGTGGCCTTAAGCAATAAATACACTGAAGTCCATAAACCAGTCACCGATTGTGTATTATCCATCAGTGATTTATTGCACAGATAACCGAGTACAGTCTTTATTATTAAAGGTAATTCATGGAAATAGACCACTGGTTACCTACCATAAAAGTAGTATTTTTGCTTTTGTGGAGATCCAGCAGTTATGCTTGTGTTAGAGTAAACAAATAAACATTAAAATATAAAACTTCACCCAACTGGCCATTGGCCATTGTTAATAGAACTTGTATCCTGAATTTAATACATGTTATATCAGTGTAATAAAATAGTTTTCAAAAATAGTCTAAACTTACAACAAAGACACTTGGAATATGCAAATAGAATAGTATTGAAGGTCAATCACCATAAACTCTATATTATCCAAAAATATGCTAATCTAATTACAGCTTTAGCAGTCCATTGATTTTGAGGTGAAATGTTTTGAGGTTAGCATGTTTGGACTTAATTTGGGGTCATTAATTTGGGCACACCCTTTATTGCCTCAGTTTTAGTGCATTCTACAGCCCTGCTTTATTTTATGAAGAATGCATTGATCAGTTATTAAGATAGTTGTTAATATTGCAAAGTACAAAGAATAGTTTAAAAATAGTTTATAGATTTCACAGAATACATCTAGAACTAAATAGTTTCATCACTGGTATTAAAATACCTTACCCCACCTTTTGTATTTTATTAATACCTTTGTTAACACTACAACTACCAAGGTCATTTTTGTTGTTGAGGTTTACTGTTGCTTGTGGATTTCAATGTGTGATTTTTCTTTTGACATCTAATACCTAAAGTGTTGCGACTTGTTTTGGTTGAGCCAATTAAAGATTAGTCCAAGGTTTGTATATTTGACCAAGAGCATTGTGGGAATGTGAAGACTTGTCCAGAAAGTTGTCAGTGAACAAGAAAGTTTCTTGTACTATGCTGTGAAAAAACAAGTTCAGCATTGCTGTTCTTTAACAATTGTTTGTGAATGTTGTCGGGTTTCAATAAAACCATTCCACTCTCTATTGAAGCATTGTTTCTGAAGGCATTGTTAAGACGCAGAGTTTAAGTGATACTATATTTGAAGAGGTTTCTGTTGCTAGATGCCCAAAGTGTCTGATCCCCAAACTCTATTGATGCATTGTTTAAGCCTTGTTAAGACACAGAATTCAAGTGATGCTATATTTGAAAAGGTTTTCACTGCTGTACATAGGTGATCTAAACTCAAATTCAATTGCTGCATTGTTTAGGTGGTCTACAGACAGAAAATGCAAGTGATTTCTTTATTTCAAAAGGGTTTTGTTGCTATACTGTAGGTAGATGCCCAGGGATCTGGGATTCCAAATTGTTTAAGACCGGGTAAGACCCAGTTCAGCTCATTCTATATTTGAAAAGGTTTTTAACCCTTGGAAGGTCTGTATTGTACGTTGGTTACTTCCACAAATTTCATCTTGATGCCTCTGGCAAAGGTAATTTGTAGAATTAATGCACTGAAGTGACTAAAGTTTACAGGCAACACAAGATGTCAGTGAACTCTGAAATATACCTCCAGTATATAAAATTAGCAAAATACAGAAAGAAAAATATTATTTAAATGTTTAAATGAACTATGTATGTTAACAGCTGTTGCACATGCCTTTGTGAATAAATTCCTACTGATGCAATTTTTGTATATCCAGGGCTTCTGTGATTTTTATAAAATCCACTAGCCATGGTCTTAGTGCTTTCAATAATTTACTACCCACATTTAAAAATTGACTTGCCCTACTTTATTTTTAAGTTATCAGTCACCTAAATAGGGAGATAAAGTTTAAACACATTAACTTTTGGGGTTGGAGGCAGGATATTCATATTTACAACATAGACTCAACTGTAATGTGTAATATTGGACCAAACCAAATTTCACTAGTCGTCTGGCATGGCAATAATAGTTATTTACTAGCCCAACATTGAATATCACAAGTCATGGGAGTGGGACTACCATAATCTAGAAGCCCTTATGTCATTTGGTTATTATAATTCGTAGGACAATAATGGAACTTAAAATAATTAAAAGAAATAAATTCCATTGTATATTATGAAATTATTATTATAACCAAAATGTGACTTTATAAATAATACAAGTGCATTAAAAGATCCACAATAGGTTTCTTTTATCATTTTCTAGACTGTTACCATTAACTTTGTTTTAAAGCTGCTATGTCTGGAATATTTTTATTATTTAAGCATTTAGAACAGTTAATCCAGTCACATTTGGTGCATATAACACGCCACACTCAGCTTTGGATTCGCTATGCTGGCGTTTCCAAGTTAAAAATAAACCCGGTATTTTGAAAGGGGACACTTTTTGTCGGGCCGACAATGGGCTAAAAATAGTACGGATCGGCTAGTGTTGCATTACAAAAACCGAGCAGTCAATTATAGCACACAGTCATGTCGACGTTCTAAACATCGGACCACACCACAACACCCATTATAAAAAGGCGTATGAGTCTGGTGTTTAGAATGTCGCCATGCGTGTCTGCTGAAATTTACAGATAACATGCGTTCGGTATTACAAAATGGCGAACATTGTTCGAACTGTCTAGTAAGCATTTGACGACATGCGATAATGACGACAACTCGCGAGTGAATTAAAAGTGCAGTTATGCTTGTATTTGAACTTAGAACTTGATTGTATACGATTGAATCCAGACATAGCAGCTTTAAATACCTATTACCATAATATGTGTTAAGCAATGTGCTGAGATGTCATTAAATAAATACTTAAAAACCCCATTAAACCCCAAAACTAAAATTCCTTTTCTTATGAATGATTCAGACCAGTATGTAACTGAAAAAGTGCTTTAATGCAAGATGCAGTTATTACAAAATGTGATCATTGCCAGATTTTATGTTTTTAAAGTTGAAAGAAACATTCTTAATCTTGTATGAAATAATGTCAACTTTCTGACTTGAAGCTAAAAAGGACTATATACATATAAAGATTATTTGTTTTCAGACCACTTAAAAAATTGTGGTTCTGTGTAAAAGGAAACCATTTGTCTGTATTCTGTTTTGTTTTTGTTTTGTTTAACGACGCACTCAACACATTACAATTACGGTTATATCGGCGTCAGACATATGATTATGTCGAGAAAAAACCCCAGTGGTTAGCTGACGGGGATCGATCCTAGACCGACCGCGCATCAGGCAGGCACTGTACCACTGGGCCACGCTGCCCGCTTTGTCTGTATTCTAGTCGATGTGTTGTTGACAGGGTGTCCAGTGTCAAGCACTGTTGATAGAGGTAACATTAAATGTGGCTAAAACATACTTGGAATATATATTTTAAGGCCAGATTTCTAACTTAATTCCTTTTAGAGATCTATATGTTCATCCTAATTAAAACTGGGATGCTGTGAAAAGTAAACAGTGATGGTTCAATTGAAGGTTTTTCTATGCTTGGCCGGATATAGAGGCACACACTGTTATTCTAGTGAACTTTAAACTGGAATAAAACATATTTGTAATAAATTATATTAAGGAGTGATATAGCTGAGTGCTAGCCTGATGTGTGGTTAGTCTAAGATCTATCCCCATCAGTAGGCCCATTGGGCTATTTTTCATTACAGCCAGTGCACCATAACTGGTATATCAACGACTGCTATGGTGCATATAAAAGATCCCTTGCTACTAATAAAAAAGATATCTTGCTACCAATGTGCAGTCAGTCTAGGACCAATCCAAGTTAGTGGACCCATTGGCCTTTTTCTTGTTACAGCCAGTGCCCCACAACTGGTATATTAAAAACTGATATGGTGCAATTAATTATAAAATATCCCTTGCTACTAATGGAAAAATTAAGTGGGTTTCCTCTCTAGTATTAAATGTCAAAATAATGATTAATAAATCTTATATGTTTTAATGTTGTTATTACCGTAAACAAAACAAGCTTTAAATTATTTTTTAATGGTAGCCTTTTACCTAGATTCCTTATAGATATTTTTATCCTAATTAAAACTGGGATTCTGTGAAAAGGAAATCATCTGATGGCCGACATGCTGTGTTTTCTTGTAGTTTGTGCTGAGCAGGACAGTGGCACACACTGTTGATACAGTTGTTTTACTGTCAAACAGTGAACCCCGATGGCCGCATGCTACTGTAGCATGTAGATGGTGTGAATAAACTGTTAAATGAGGAAGACAAATGTTTGGACGAAGGTCTGGAATTCCTGACGTCAGCAGACCTTGTTACTCACACCTGAAACATTTCAAACCATTAGTTCTTAAATTGTAAGGCACAAGACAATCTCAAGCTGAGTCTGAGGGGTAAAAAAAAAAAAATGGCATAAGGCCCTTATAACAATAATTATATACAATTAAATGTCTAGTCTACCATAAGTATTTTTGATGCTCTATGATGAACATCCATGAAGTGCAACTATAAACCAAGTTTCATTGACTTAAACTGATCTGTTAAAGCATAAATCTAACACTATAGTTAATGCAGACATGGACACTGCTGTTGTCACTGTCAGTGCCACCACATTTGGAAAAGTACATGTAATACTTGTATTTCACTTGTTACTTAGTAAAGGAAAGACAAAAAACTAGGGGACCTAGGGCAGTATTAGGTCCATGATGAACTCTTTAGAGGGTTGATTTTTTTTTTTTAAACTGCTGTTAGACTAGTGATTCAGGATTTAATATTTAGTAGTAGCTATCTTTATCGCCCCATGCTTACACTAAGCTACCATCTGCCTGTCTGTCTAACCACCCATTTGCCTTTTAGTCTTTGTCTCTGCGTATTTGTCTCTATGTCACTGTTTACAAGTCCCTTTGTATTCTTACTATCTAATCTTATCAGCATTACTCCAGACTGAAATAAATGTTAAATAAACTGTATTTGGAAGTAATAATATTAACATACCATACATGTATTATAGCATCATTTACCCCATTTACTATAAATGCATGTTACTAGTATCATTGATTATTAACAACTGCCTACTACCAATATTGAACAAAACAGTGGAATACTATTGCATGCTTTTGGGTTTTAAAATGGAGAAATAAATGGTAAGAAGATTAATATTACATATTTAAAATTATACCTTTCATGATAGACCTTCTAGAATAATTTTCAGTGAAACCCAAAATGTATTTTAAGTGTCCTGAAATATACACGACTCTTTTAATCTTCTGAAGATTAAAAAAGAAAAAGTTTTTGGTTGTCTCCTGATACCCTTAGAGATTAACAGTAATATTTTACTAGAGTTTTATTAAACATTTATTTGTTGTCCACTCAAATAATAAACAGATTTATTGTTAATGTCTCTTTACAGAGTTGGTATGTCCTTGAAAAAACCCTCTTCTAAGTACTTCACAATGGCTGTTTATTGTTAACAGTAATTGTTGCAGTCAAACACTTATGGTTGACATCTGACCAACGATTCAATGGTAAAATGCCCTTTTTGCAGCAGTAAGCAGGTTTTGCCACAATAGCTACATTTAAACAGCTTGAAGTGTTTAAGAATTTCATCTGTCAACCCGGTATGAACTCTTAGCAGCCTGCAATAAGTCCATATTTAGTATTGTATCTTAATGTCTGATTATCTGAACTGTTAACACTTCAGCTGGGTCAGTTATTGACAAGTCTTGCACAGTCCGGTAACCTCGCATGTAAATACTGACTTTCCAATCTGGGTCTTAGTTTCTTTGTAGAGCGGTCATCTTGGTGTTCCATGATGGTATTTGTTTAATCTGCCCCACGGTCATCACTTGAGCCTGTTTTCTTTGGTTTTTAACAGGTTATTGCGATTTCCTTGTTTAGAATGTCAGCTGAATGGACTGGATACCGATAGTTCTAAGCTCTTGACACAAGATATTTGTGATAAACATGGTAAATGTTACTGTCAACATGAAACTACTGGTAGATCACAGATGTATATATATATATATATATATATATATTATATGTGTGTGAATCTGAATTTAAAGTTTACTGAATGGAGATGTAGCTAAATGGTAGAGAAGTCTCCTGAGCTGTTGGAGATTGTAGCATCAGTACTTGATTAGCCATAGTGGCCCTGATTAGCCATGGTGGTCCCATTCAGTATTTTCTGTACCAGCCAGTGCTTCCTGGATTGCTGTTATAAAACAAAATTATCTTCTATTGTTAGACGTCTTTCATTATTGACATCATTTGTTCTTAAAAAACTGTCCATTGTGACCTGTTCAGAATAATAATGCCTCCTCAACAACTTAAACTTTGTATTGAATACATTTCCTTGTTTAGAATGTTTGTATATTCAGTGTGATTCAAGTAGTCTTAATTTTAATTTGTAGTCTAAACTGGATTTACAAATAATGCAGTTTGTGCCATTACTTGCATAGGACAATGCGAAACACATTAAATATGCTGCTACTAATATGCTGAACAAGAAAGTTATTCTATACCTAGTTTCAGTCATTCAAAATGCTGCATTAGTCAGAAACATCTTAACAGTGGTATCAAGCTCAATATAGTTTCTTTAATTATTTGACATCTCCTTCCTTCCACACGTTTGCATACCAAGTCCTTCATTTTAAGCAATCTTCATAGTCCCTCATTTCCCCCATCCCCCAATGTATCATCAGTTACTATGTTAGTCACATATACAACTCAACCTCTGCAATTAAGAAAATGTCCACAGCTAAAAACCAACATACCATTGAAAATAAAATCTGAATATTGTCACGGAAAAAATGTGCTATGGAGAATTAAAACCACAGTATTGCTAATTGCCATGAACAATTGCAGACATTGTAAAACAAACAACAATTAATGAACCTGTGTGATATAAATTTAAATGTTTATTGTCATCTGTTGCAACTATTTTTGTCACAATGTTTAAAAAATAAAAATAATATGTAACAGTTAAACAAAGAGATGGAAAACTGCTTAAAAACCAGCACTTTCACAAGTTTTATAGTACAAGAAACTACTGATAAAACATGTTAAATATTTGTGTGTTTTTTTCTGTAGTCTACACACAAATCGGTGTGACAACAATGCCTCAACTGCACATCTATATATAGATATCTATAGCAATAATGGAGAATTTATTACACATTGTTCAGCTAGCGTGAGATGAATTTATTTTTGGTTCCTTCTTTGAGTCAAAATCCTATTTCTGTGAAAGTCGTTTCTAAAAATGTCAGTCTGATCTTAGTGTTACCTGAAGAACACTGGAACCAGTGAAAGGGCCTGAACTGTAAACTTGACACAGTTTACCTGTTAATTCCACGCCATTAGCCTCTTAAGCCAGGTGCTATATGTTTGGTTTAAGCATTCGGCATTGCCCTGCCTTGTTTTTGACCTTTCTCATTCTAAAAATAAATAATGTGGGTTCATTTCAGTGAGTTGTAGTATTAGGTCTTGTTTGAATGTTTGTTTGAAAGTGTGTATTTTTGAATGGTCAAGGACACACATTTTAAGTCATTTGTTAGGCCCCGTAGGGATCTTGTGATGGTCACAGTAGTTAAATTTAATGTCAGGTTATAGTTTGTCTAAACATTTGGCTGACCTTCTTTGGTTGAAATATTTTGTGGAGAAAAAAGCAGTAAAATTTAAAATTTAAAATGAAAGAAGAAACCCAATGATATCATATGGTTACTTCTATATTGTGGTCTTAAAGGATCGTAAGTGACAGAACAAAACCTCATTACAACACCATTTAAAAAAAAAAAAATGTACATGGACAAATTGATATATATACACAGCATTTAATAAAAGAAAAAACCCAGTATTGCGGTTAAAGATCGTTAATGGGAACAAAAAACATTTCAACACCAATGCTTCGAAAAACACCACAAGAGCATATTAAAATATGCAGATATACATAGCATTTAATCTATAAACCAGTTTAAAAAAAAACATATTTTGTTTGTTATCTCAGCATAGTTGCATGTCAACAGCTGTGCATTTGAAAACAGAAACACTTTTATTACTTATTGCTATTCCAGGATACCGGTATATTAATAGAGATACCAGTACATATTTATTGTTACAGTGAGCTAGAGGCCACATTAATGCAGATGTGTGTCAGTTAGCTTATTCCGATATGTACAGCTGAAAACTGTATATATAATTAAACAATACTGTATAAAGGAAGGGCTCTGTATTAAGCAGCTCATTAAGATAATATTAGAAAAAGGCCTCGAAAAAATAAGTGACTGCAAATTGTACTGTGAAGTGGATGAAACCCATTGCAAATGAATGCTTGGATGGAGGTTTGACAATGCATGGATTTACTGTATAATGTAACTTGTGGGGAAAAGATCCTATGAACCAAATAAAATGGTCCCAAACCAGCTGAAAATTTTCTAAATGGTTATAATTTTGCAAGATGATGACATCAACATAATTATGCAAATCCTTTCATGATGTTTATCAGTGACCGAACAAATTATTTCTTGAAAACTATTTGATTTTTTTTCTTCATTACCATCAAACATATACCTTGTGCGATACAGTTAAAAGTTAAACATTATTTTATTTAATGACACCAATAGAGCATATTGATTTATTAATCAACTACTGGATGTCAAACATTTGGTAATTTTGGACTTGTAGTCTCATAGAAACCCATCACATTTTTATGTTAGCAGCAAAGGACTTTTTTATTTATTAGCACTTACCCACAAACAGTACAGCATATGCCTTTGATATGCGAGTCGTGGTGCACCGGTTGGGACAAGAAAAAATAAAACCCAATGAGGGAATGTTTTTTCTAATTCCAGCCAGTGCACTACAACCATGTCTGTGGAAATACACGCACATGAACCTTTTACCATCAGTATATATTGTGTACCATTTTCAGTCCGTTTCTTAGTGGAATAAATTGAAATACAAGGATCGATAGAAACAGCAGACAGAAAATGACAGATGAAGTAAATGAGTTTTAACAGACCTAATTTCCCAGTCTAATGATTTATCTCGGGGAGTGTATAAACGGTAACACTGACTAACTGGATATAGACAGAACGTAGCTGGGTGCTAGAGCACTTGCTCAATGTATAATGGATTATAGGATAATATTTAATAAAAATTATGTTCCAAACAGTGCCCCATGACTAATATGCAGGATTTCTGCCAAAGGGTACAGACAGAGGGTAAAGTTATGTACCCTAACTCTTGAAAATTAATATATATATATTTTTAGACTATGACTAATATGCAGGGTTTCTGCCAAAGGATACAAAGGATAAAATTATGTACCCTAAATTCTTGGAAATTAATATATATATATATATAGTTAGAAAGATTACATTAAGAAAACTGCTGTTTAAAAAATTTCAAAGTGGGCAGTATTTTTCTAAAAAGATTTGTACTCGGCACCTGTGGTCAGTTTTTGTTTTTATTATGTACTCTGAAATTATTTTCTGGCAGAAAGCCTGATATATTTCAGTGGCAGCAAGTCTGGAAATTGCATGAAAGATCATGTCACTTGTGCAAGTCTTGTTTTGCACAACTTATTTTTTGTTATCACATTAAAAGTAGAACATACTTTATATGGTTGTAAAAGGATAATACAACATCAAAATAGGTTACCTGAATATTTTATGCAATATCTGCTCTCAGAAATTGCATATAAATAATCAAAGATCTCATCTTTTAAAGATTGTTTGTTTAATGACACCACATTGATTTCTTAATCATTAGCTATTGGATGTCAAATATTTGATAATAATTACAAATAGTTTTAAAAGAAATTGTTACATTTTTCGATTAACAGCAAAGGATCTGCATACCACAGTCTTTGATATACCGGTACAAGTTGTGGGGCACTAGTTGTGATAAAAAAGAAAAAAGAAAAGAAAAAAAGAATGGGTTCACTCAGGGGTTCGATGCTACGACCAAAGCACTTTAGGTGTGCACTCTACCAAATGAGCTATATACCACCCACCCTTCTGTTGGATAAGAGTATAACATGTGTGATGGTAACAAGTTTCTTCATTTACTGTTTAAACCATGGGTCACAAATTACCAAACGTATGTCGTCCAGTAGCTGAAGATGAATAAATCTGTCTACTCTAGTGGTGTCGTTGAACAAAAGAAACTGTTTAACTTCTTTATATCAGTTTCCTTAGCCACCTTAGAATCTGATCAGACTGAAAAGCCATGGCACTGGCGTTTGTGGGATCTGTCCAAACAGTCCGAACAATTAGACATGGTCAGTCAGTTCTTTTGGGTGCCGCCATGAATGGCTGGTTTCAACATGTCAACCCAATTTCATTCCTTTTCATATTCTGAGTCAATTAACAAGCGGACGGCAAATATGATTGACGTTGGATTAACATTCATGTATTTACCATATACACACTACCTAATTGTGTTATTGACAACCAACTTGATTGACATAGGATTAATATACATATATTTACAATATACACAACTCTTAACATCTTATGGACATCTAAAATGATTGACAATAAATTAATATACTTATTTACAATATATACAATACACAACATAAATGACTTACTGACACCCAGTATGATTCACACCATCTTAAGTACACTTACATATGTTTATAACATACACAATGTAAACTAATTTCAAAGTATTAATTTATTTTCTAATTAACTTAACCTTAATGAACGGAGTGTCAGGTCATAATGTAATCATCTGAATGTCAATCAGGTGTTTTTGTTAGAAATTATTTATAAACACTTGCATGTAGATTTTAATACACTTGTTTTTAGGTGTTTTAATTTTTTTTTATTATGACATGGCTTAAATTGTTCAGTCTAGCATGCCAGTAATTATTGATTACTTTTGAAAATGTAGCAAATCCATGCATACATTCCAAAACACTAACTAGTGATGGGTATATACATTTAGTCCTCAATCAGTCCCACAACACCACACCGTTTCTAGTAAATCATTAGGCTATTATCTGTCCTGATGACTTTATGCTTAATGATTTCCTTACAATTAAAAAGCAGCATGTTGTAGTCAAATGGGTTCTACTACTTCTAGTAAAGATTGCTTTCTTAGAACTAGTTTCCGTCCCCCACTCCCAACCTAACCATTGGTGGTATATTAATGGCTGCACAGAATGTGCTGTCTTGTCTTTTGAAAAAGAAGATTCCTTGCTGATATTTGGTAGGAGTAACATATTTGGACAGCATTGATTTACTAAATGAATGAATGAATGAATGAATGGAATGTTTAACGACACCCCAGCATGAAAAATACATCTGCTATTGAGTATCAAACTATGGTTTACTATTACTAAATAAACCATGTCAAAATAATCAAATATCTGTTCTTTTAAATTTGTGCTGAACAAACAAATCTTTCCATTCCTCCCCTTACTTAATCGATATTCCAGTGAGCTTAAATGGCATTAAATATATAATTATCAGTTAATAGACCAGTAAGACATTTAAGAATATATTTACTGGCTGCTTGGTAAGTGTATTGAACCAAATCGTGACCCACAAAGACTACAATATTATCATTAATCTGACCATGATTGGATATGCATTATTTAACCCGAAGACGGTAATTAGGGATAGGATAAAATACTGCAATGTTGTATAACGGGTCAGGACGAGGAAATTGATCATGCGTAATATCTGAAATAAGATCCACTTTATTAATTCTATCTTTAGACAGATTGGTGGTCTACACTGCAGGACTGTAAATGTGATCAAAGCTCTGCTTAATCAGAATTGTTATGTAAAATACATGGGCAGACAGATTAAAAGTTATTTTTGGTGTTGGGTGGCAACTGAATAGACTCTTTAGAAGCATATTGTAGGTGGAAGATAGATCACATGCATTGCTCCATAACTCTTTTATCAAAGTCTTTGTCTTTTTGAACCGTGTTGAATATGTTTGGAAGATATATGAATGGATGTGGTGCTGATTTATTTTGTTTAACCCTGAACTTGGTTATTGATCCACAACAGGTTTATTAAAATAGTCAGTGGTACAAGAATGGCTTTTTGTCTCAAGTTTATTTGTTATCTGAACTGTTACAAAAAAGCTAATTTATCAAAGATTACAAAAAGAAAATCTTTTGGACTAACTTTTGTTTTGTCTGTATTCTCATTTTGACAATGAGTGCTCCACAAGATTGTGTTGTGTTCTTTGGAAATCATAATAGTTATTTCATAAAAGTTGCTTTTGTAGTAGATACTCTGATGCCCTTGCCTGTTATTAAAATGTTTAATTAATACAGTACTTAGTTAAAACAAATTTAAAATTAAAACTTACAACCCAACTTGCCTACAAAAATTAATAAATAAATAAATAATAATAAAGTAAATAATGATAAAAATAAAACAAAATTAATAATAATAAAAATAAATTGAATTAAATCAATCAGATCAGATTAAAAGTAAATAAATAAATAATTTTGTTTAAAGAAGTAAATAAATTAAGATGATAATTTACTATAAAAATAAATATACCTATGTAACAAAAATCTAAAACCATAAAACAAATACAAATGTAAGAAAAGTTGCCCAAACGAAACAGTGATGCATTGTTTCATAATAAGATTAACATTTGTTTATATAAATGATTGTGTTTATTCCATTGTCCCATTGTGTGTTAAATTGTTAATTACAGTGTGCAAAATTATCCTTTTTAGCACAGAAATCAGCTTAGTATTGGCAAATAAGAATACTGTTACTTTTCTTTGTGTAAGATTAAACATACACCGAGTTGAATTTACAGTTACTGCATGGTATACTTAACACTTTAGTTATGTAATTGTGTTGTGAATTAAGTGAGTGTTTATCATTGTGCAATAGTGAGACAAGCCCATACACGCACATATACTGAAAAATAAAAAGGGAACACTTGATTTTGGTGTGATCCCTTATTTCTTTCCACCAGTATAAGATACAAATAAATATGTACAGTTTAATCTGTATTGAGCAGCAATCTGAATAATCAATGCATATCTGTAGGAAGATGACAAGTCATGTTTGTACTATAGTTGATGTCTTTATAGAAGATTAAGGGTGGTCTTTTAAGACAGGTAGTTGCTAATAGAAATGTCTGAGCAAAATCAGTTGTATTTGTGAAAACTTCTTTGTCAAGTTTTATGTGCAAATTTTATCATCTGATTATATCAACACAGCCAGATAAATTTCAATGTACCGGTATGCATATTTATCTAATGTTTATTTTCTAATTTATTATCTTGTTTGAGTTTCTTTTCTAATTCTGTCACTGTCTGCTTTTCATTAGTATTGTAGTAAAAAAACCTAACCCCTCAGCAAATACATTTTAAACCCATAAATAAGACGATGTTTTTAATTCCATTATCAGTCATTTATTTATGGCCAACCATCCCTCTTCCTGTATTAGATGATAAAATAAATCAATGGAACCTTTTAAAACCGGTTCAGCAGTTTGTTATATTATAGCTCAACATTATTATTATTTATTGCACTGAACCACAATAAGGTTCCCGTTTTACAATTTTTATAAAATTTGTTTGTTATACTTTTACATTAGGCTACTTAAAGTTAATTACATTAATTGGTAGCTAATGCTTTTCTAGTGCAGAATTCTTTTTTCCTTTTTTTTAAAAATCAGTATCAATATATGGATGAGATGTTTATGGTTTAGCTATAAAAAAAGTGGTACCAAAGACGTTCAAGTGTTAAACACAGTATCCAATTTTTTTGAAAGCTCAGCTATTTTTATGATGGCCAATAAATTCTTTAATGCTCATGTTTAAATTAAATTAGATCCATAAAATCAAATAATGAACATTGTTTAATTGGTTTTATAAAGTGCGACTGGTGTAGTAAAGTTGGTCACTATATCTGTGGTCGGTCAACCACAGCTTGGTTGCGGTTACTGTCTGTTATAATTAACAGTGACTTTTGATTAATGTCGCTGAAAGTCATGCCATGTTTACAAGTGAGGCTGGACAAGTATCGTGTCTGTGCTATAATTTAACACACTTCATAATTACAGTGTATATGACTAAACTTCATAATATGTATAATATATGTGCCATGAGTAAAAGGAAAGAAACAGAGTTCACAAACATTGTATATTTATTTATGAGCCATGAATAATTTGAAAGAAATGAGAGTTCACATACCAGGGCTAGCTCAGGCACTTGCCAGATTCACCAATTGCGACCTCACCCCCCCCCCCCCCAACCCACACACACAAAAATGTGGTATGGCCATTTCATACCACTGAAAAGTGGTATGGTCATTTCATACCTCTTTGAAAAGTGGTACGGCAATGTCATACCTCTTAGAAAAGTAGTCTGCGCCGCCACTGGATAACTAATGTCTTTAAGAACCGTTTTCAATGTTACTGTATGCAGACATGGAATGGGTGCAGCTACATCAAACTACGTCATTCATATGGAAACACTGAGCACTATTAACGATATTGATTTGTTGATGCATCCGTTTTCTGCATTCCAAGTCCTTGCTGCACCATAAAATCACATGGTAATTGTGACACTTTGTGTACAGAATTAAAACAGAAGTTGGCTGCTGCCACATGTTGTTCTGGCTAATTAGCAAGGTTCAAGCACACTGTCCTGTACACACACGTCAGCTATCTGGGCTGTTTGTCCGGAATATTGGGTTAGTTGTTAGTTGGTTAGTGGTTAATGAGAGAGAAGAGGGTGTAGTGGCCTTATTCCTACCCATTGAGTCCTTAAGAACTCACTCTGGGTTTGAGCCGATACTGGGCTGTGAACACTGTATCAACCAGCCTGTAGTCCAGTGGTTTAACCACTGCACCAAAGAGGCCAGTTAAATGAAGTCTGCTGCTTCTGCTACATGTTGTTCTGGCTAATGAGCAACAAATGATCTTGTATAGGTATTTGCTCAAGATGGACGTCGTACATCACAAACGTACCAATCAAGGTCCACTGATTAGATTGGGAAGCACAGCAAGAGGAATTGATCTTGTAATTTAAGCAGTCACGCCCAGAGCAAAAAAGGCCAGCAATGAGCAACATTCAGTTTTCAAAACATTCGGGTGCTGAACTGAACGTGAATTAAAGAGCAATATTTATAAGCAGAACATTTTTTAAATTGCAAAACAGAAGAAGAAGAAGGAAATGTTTTATTTAACAACACACTCAACACATTATATTTACAGTTATATGGTCTCGGATAATTGCAAAAGATCACAAATGGTAGAATGTTCAACAATGATGTTCTGTATAAGTTTGCCTTAGAGGACTATCACTTAAAACATGTGATAGAAACAATTCCTAAGCATCAGGCTGTAATACATGACTGTTTAGTAGCAGAATCTCAGAATCTAGTGCTTAGGTCAGAATGACCAACTATTTGACATCCAATAGCTGATGATTTAATAAATCAATTTGCACTAATGGTATCGTTAAACAAAATTTAAACTTTAGCTAGGTTATATCTAGTCAGAAGCTTGATGACAGAACATGTCATTCAGTATAGCTCCGATTGTACTGTGGGTATTAAATAGTGTAACTGATATTTTGTTTTAAACTTCTGAAATATTGCAGTTACAGAGGTGAGATTCCTGCTTTTAAAAATGAAATTGAAGCTCATAGTAAATCATCACAAATAACACGATGTGAAGTTACAACACATTTCCCCAAATCCTCCCATATAGGTTTTCTAAATGCCATTATTTCTTTTTGAATGTTCACTTATCATTTACCTATTGTTCAGAAGTATTAAATTTCCTATAAAAATACATGTTTCAAGATGGGAAGATTGTTGCATTTCTTCCTTTTCACGTGATAAAGTATCATATTGCCTATGAAATACACATTTTGAGAAGGGGTGTTATTTTGCACATAGGTGTTTGCCTGGTGTGTTTTTCCCTATTAAAGTGCAGAAGTGTCAAACTGCCTATTTAGAACGCACGTTGGAATGTGTGCATTTGTATTTCTTCCTCTAAAAGTGCAGCCTTTTTAGCTTCTTTAAAAAAAAAAAGAAGAAAAAAAAAGCAAACCCAAAACTACTGTACTGAAATACAAGACCCTCAGTTCACATATCGACATGCTTCAACCATCTAGATCTATTGAGCATGAAAAAAAGTAATAAACACATTATACCATTTTCTGTATAAAAATACATTAAAATATGTAACGTACAATATGAGTCAGTAAATGACTTTTAAGGCTTTCTATGAGATAGTGGATTGTTCTGTCTATGAGATAGTGGATATAATTTTTATTAGAAGTAAGCTCTGTAGTGTCGGTGGTTTTCCTCTCATCTCGAGACCGTGTCAAAAGAACAATACTAGCATCAAAATACACAGAAAACAGTCGTTCAGGATACAGCCAAAAAGGGTACTTCGTTCTCCACAAAAGTTTTCAAGTAAAACTAGACCCCTGAATTTAGATCATTTTTCATGCTTATATCCAATTAAGCACACTGTCCTGGACACACACCTCAGCTATCTGGGCTGTACAGTGGGTAATTAATTGTTAGGTAGTGGTTAGTGAGAGCGAAGAGGGTGTTGTAGTTCTACACCTATTCAATGAGTCGTTAAAATTCGCTCTGGATGTGAGCCTGTACCAGGCTGCGAACTTTGTACCTACCAGCCTTATGTCCGATGGCTTAACTATGACACCACGAAGACAGGTGATCAGTTGTGTGTTATTCAAATATATATAACCACATAAAAGTAAGTAATAGCA
>JAECMU010082820.1:0-10755 GCA_016106625.1 Dracogyra subfuscus
GGGATCGATCCTAGACCGACCGCGCATCAGGCAGGCACTGTACCACTGGGCCAAGCTGCCCGCTTTTTTTGAAGTAATACACCACCTACTGTTGTCTCACAGTAAGATGTGTAGACAGTCAAGTAGCTAAAAACAATTAAGTATATCCAATTATTTGTTACATTTTACTGTAAAACTATTTTTTCTATACAGGAACCAAAATAGCAGACCTTGCGTTTAAGGTGCGCAGGTGTGATCATGCTCGTACAGCACGTGTAATTTCAATCTCAGGAGTGTAATGCTTTGTTCATTTGCCATGATTTGGTGATTGTATATATATATCATGAATTTACAAATTCCAAATTGTGAACACAGCTTCAGCAAATGGAAAGTGTTGAGGCAATTTATAGACAATCTGCACTGTCACTCAAATCTCAGACACTCCCAGCTCATAACTACACAAATGACTTCTGTTTGTTTTACAATTTTTTCACAAGTTCCAAATCTTGACTGAGACAGAAAATCCTACCCCAGTTGACAAGTTGGGTTTACAGGTTATTTAGCCAAACAAAGACTTCACTTGTGAATTTGAGAATTTATAGGATATTTACGACTTCTAGTTTTAACAAATTCAGCATTATGTTCACTGCAAACTTAGGAGTCTCGTCCATCATAATGACTGCAAATTATGAAGAGATAAACTTGTTTCATTTTGCATTTCATTTTATTCTCATTTTCATTTACAAATCCATTAAAACATAAATAATTTTATTTCATTTATTTATTATTTTATTAAGACTGCTGAGGAGGAATCTGTCAACATGGCTGTTCAGTATGGAAATAAACAGCACAGTGACCACACAGCTGCAAGGAGAGGAAAGAAAGAAAAGAAAAAGCACAGATGAAGTCAAATTATTTCATACCTTGAGAAAGTAATACCATTTGACATTTATCTTGTTTGTTTGGGGGTTTTGACAGAAGCGTAAAATAACATATTTTATGTGAATTGCTCATTGATTGTGTGATGAATTTTTAAATTCTAAAATTAAAAGTGACAATTTTATCTACCGGGTGATTTTACTTTTTGATATGATTTTGTATTACTACATTCATAGACAGTGGCGTAACTATGGGGGGGCCTGGGGGGCATCGACCCCCCCCCCATTTCACATTTGATTGTACACAATAAATACACCATTGGCCCCCCGGACGAAGGTTTGGCCCCCAAAAAATAAAGACTCAGTTACACTACTGTTCATAGAGCATAGTACATCGCACAGATCTGCCTATTATTACAAAGGTTAATAACCATTTTGTTATCTTTTGTATTTCAGTTTACATTCCACATGAAAAAAAGCTGATCAATGTTCATTTGTTCTGATTTTCCCATCTCAGTGGTGCAGAGCCAGGGATCTAACCTGATACTGTCTTGGTGGCCATCGTTGACTTTATCAACATGTGGCCAATGAATCGGTCTTTTGTATATTTTTGTACTTTTTAAATAATGAATTTTACTAAATTATAATAGTATATTAGTATATATTTATCATATAATATCTTACATTTTCAGTGCAATCAAAGTACCGTATGTGATATTTTTCAGATCACATATATTAAGAATATGATAACTTTGCAAATTAGATGTAAATTAATCGAGGTCACGGCACTTGGTTTATTGACATTTAAGCAAACATACTTTGGTAACACTCCATAATTAACAAATGCATTCATAGTCATCAAATAAAAACCTTTCAATAGCAATTTTATACTGAAAGCTTTCCAGCATTGGGAACACATTTTTTTTTTAAGCCCTAGGTTGTTTTTATGTAAGGACATCCAAAATGATGACATTCAAGTTTGACATCATTTCCATTGAAAAAATACACATAACACCATGCCAAATAGTCTTACATCATTGGAATATCTAGTAATGGTGGACTGGAATTAAAGATGTGGGTACGGTTTACAAAAACATGCATTAAGCTTGAGATTGTATGATATAGAGATTATTACCTTTGTGTGTTTTGTTATCATTAATATCATATATTAGGAATAAAAGTAATGTATTATGCTCGCCAGAGGCATGCATAATACAATTTTTATTCCTAATATATGATATTAATGATATCGAAAAGCAAATTACAAATTTATAGTTTTTACTTTATGGTGTAAACTGATTTAATAACAAAATTAGTAATAGTTAACAATAATGACAAGAATGTCTCCAGTTTGTTATTTATTATTATGTTTAAACAACCCACAGCCATTAATGTGCAGGCACAGAACAGAAAGATTGTTGTGACTCCAGACAGTCTAGTGGCTCTTTTTGCACAGGGTAGCTGAAGTAGGCGGAAAGTTAAAAATGCATTATTACAGAATACTGGTTGCTCTGAGTATACATTTATTAATATGTACCTACATTCATGTATTTTGTATTAAATGTTTAACAAACTGCCAGATGTATATAGTGATTCATATAGCTTCAAGAGTAAAATCGTTTTACACACACAGTTGTTTGTGTTTCTTAAAGGTGACAAATGAGGAGGAAGTAATTGATCAGCTATTAAGAAGATACATTTTCTTGCACTACCTCATGTCTAGTCAAAACTACATCTGTATGATCGAATTGGTGTGACCCTGACATCGATCTGCTTTTTCTTTGATTAATGTCACGCAGCCATTTTGACATCTGTTATATACCGACTTCCAATTTGACAGACTATTGCAGAAAAAACAAATAATATGTTGCATGTTCAAGAGATCAATATTCACAAATGTTTTACCAATAATTGTTTATGGTAAAGTTTCTTTTGGATGTCAGTATATATATATACACACACATACCTTTTTGCCCAATGAATTATATCCATGGGGCCAGGGCAGGACATGAATAGGATAGCTATGCTTTATTGGCTTTAATATTGGTACTAAATATACTAGCAGAAAAAAGTTCCTGTGCATGGTAAAAAGTTGAATAAAATCATAATCGCAAGTTGTAAAATAATAACATGTTCAGGATTTTTTTATTTTTATTTATTTTTATTTTTTTTTGGTTTGTTTAACGACGCACTCAACACATGTTAATTACGGTTATATCGGCATCGGACATATGGCATCAGGCGGGCACTCTACCACTGGCATGTTCAGGAGACATGTGCCCAACCATTATGTTCAAAACTTTATCCTTGTTAATTTTGCAACAGAAAACGGTAGAGGCCTAAATCACTGTCTAGAAAAACAACTCTGATTAATTTTAAATGGCTTTTACGCCATACCACGCCTATCTGAATTTGAACGTCACTGCGCGGTCGAGGTGTTCGAAACTGGAATGGCGCATAATGAGGTCGCAAGACGTTTTGGTGTGCATCGAAACGCAATACAGAATTTGTGGTGACCTTACCAACAGCATGGCAACACCAGAGACGAACCACGTTCAGGTCGCCTGCGTGTGACATCACAAGCACAGGACAACCATATTCGGGTAAGACATCTTCTGAATCGATTTGACAGCCAGAACCATCCCAGGTTTGAGAGCAATCAGTGCCAGGACAGTTCGCAACCATTATTGGAGCACAACATCAGGCCGCGATGCCCAGCAATACGTCCTATTCTGCTACAACATCACCGAAATGAGCATCTAGCATGGAGTAGACGGCACTTACGATTCACTCATTGTGACTGGTCAGGTGTGCCATTCTCCGATTAGTCCAGATTCCATTTGGACAGTAGTGATGTCTACAGACATCTTAACGAATGCTACGCCGACACTTGCAGCGTGCAGGTTTCGGCGGCGGGAGCGTCATGGTGTGGGGAGGTATCGCATCACACGGGAGGATGCAGCTAGTGATTGTGGCTGGAAATCTGACTGCCGTACGCTACAGGGATGAGATCATAAGACCGCATGTGCTCTCGTTCCTTAAAGGTCAACGTGGCACCATCATGTTGCAGCAAGACAATGCTGGCACGTGTAGTGACCGACTTCCTAAGACAGCAGAATGTTAACACACTGCCTTGGCCCGCTGTTTCGCCTGACCTGTCGCCCATCGAGAACATATGGGACGAAATGGAGAGATGCCTACGTCTCCTGCCATTGACCTTGAACCAACTGGGCCGTAACCTTGTTCAGGTCTGGAACAACATCCCACAGGGGTTTCTGAACCATATGGTGTCATCAATGAGATGTCGTTGTCAGGCCTATGTGCACACACACAGTGGCCATACACGGTATTGACATTGTGAACTCACTTTCGACGCCACCCCTCTTTATGACCCAGAGATTGGTAACAACAATGTCAGACGTTTTTTCTTCTGGATTTGGTATTGTGCGTAAATGGCAAATAAATAATGTGTGAAATATTTGTGTTGATTTAATTACAAATCACACCACTTTTTGTAATGCAAGGAACGTTTTTCCGCTAGTATTTTAACAAGCAATGTTAATGAAGAACACATGAAAAAGTTTACTAGATCATATTAAATTATCTTCGGCTATTGGATGTCAAACATTTGGTAATTGTGACCCATAGTCATCGGAGAAAACCTGCTACATTTTTCCATTAGTAGCAAGGGTTCTTTTATAGGCACAAACAGGAACACACATACCTTGATACTTTGACTAGTTTGTGGTGCACTGGTTTGAATAGGAAAAAAACCCCAGTCAGTTGTATGGATTCAATGAGGTGGTTTGATTCTGTAACACAACCATCTCCAGCGAGCATCTCACTAAGCCAAATCCTGCTCCAAGTGCAGGTTGTGGTCATTGGAGCTGTTGGAGGATTAGTGCAGGCTGGACCTTTAAATGCATATTTCTTGTTTTGTAGATCATATTTGCTTGAATTTAACTGGTTTAAGTAAAGTCTCCAAGAGCAAAGATGTCCAAATTGAATTAGCTGGTCAGTTTGTGCAACACAACAATCACATGGTCTTTTTTTTTTTTAAATTGTGTAAGAAAAAGCTGTTTAAAATTGGTCAGAGTATATGAAATGTATCCAATTTTAAACCCATTACCATCAGACAGGGGCACTTGTGATCATTATGTTCTGGCAAAAAGCTTGATGTTGACCGTTAATTGACAGCAAACACTGCTCAATAGCTTTTTGTGAAGCCTTTGACACTTCATCACATGGTAAACTGTCACATAGAGGTATCTTGGAATAGTTTATATGCACTTTAGACATACCATACTCTTTGATGTTCCAGTTGTGGAGTACTGGTTGGGATGGGATGAAAATCCTGAATCTATTCTGGAGGGCGATTTAAGCTGCAACCCATCCTGATTTACGCTGCACTACACATTTTAACATGCATACATACACTGCACGCGCACACAAAAACCAACATGATTGTGAATTCAATAATTTAATACTCCGTAATCAATACGTATACATGTGAAGTGATATTCATCTTGACGGACTGCTTTACAACACGTGGATTAGTGAACAAGGATATGGAAGGTATGATGCTTCAAACAAAGTTTCAGTATTGTACAAAAAGGAATTTAATGTACATGTTTAATGGCTATTTGGCATGAATAAATGTAAGAACTGTAAGCATTTGAAATGATGCATTTTTCAAATGTAAAGCATATCATCTTCATATATTGCAAACAACAGCTCAATATACATTAATGTTGGATGTGATTATGAATTATGAGGGTTATTTGTTAGAAAAAAAAGGATCATTTTGGTCCTAATAAAAAATAGACTAGTGAATGAAATTGTGAAATGAAAGTACAAGTTTTATAGATTTCAACAGATATATATTGATTTATGGGTGGATATTTTTTATCGACCTATTTGAAATGTTTATAAATTGGCATGTATATTGCAATTGCAATTTTAATTTTAATTTATATTTCCTCATGCTTGTAGCCCATTACGGTTGATGCTTGCTAACCTCAGTTATCTGTGCTGTAAATCTAGTACAGAGGTTAATGGTTAACAAGAAAAGTCATTGTAGAGACCTTGCACTTGTTGGTTTGAAACAGTAGGCCTTACAAGGATACAAATCCAGTCTTTACTATCCACTCCATATCATAGACACTGCAAGATGTCATAACTGGTGTGCCTCCCGCAACCTCTTTTTCCAACCCATATTTGGTTTAAAATTTATCAATTATATCCAAATACACCACTGATAGTAAGACAACAAATAATGGGGAAGGCTAACATGGTTTTCTCCAGGACACATCACTGAATCTACATGAGGGGAGGCACATCCTGGTCATCTACAAAGTCCTCAGAGTTTTCTCTCTCTTTAACCAGTCTTCGCGTTCCACCGAGAGGTGGCACTGTTTTCTCACATTTGTCTCTCACAATGTTTCCTATATCAACACAAGTTTTCGCCTTCGGGTCAACTTCCAAGTGTTCTTCTTTTTGTCTGTGTAATGAAATATTTCAGCAAAATCAATATTTGTACATCAGTAGATAGTATTTTGTTTCTAAATATTAAACATGATATAAACATTAATATAGGCAAAAGATTACATTAAATAAGTACATTAAAAATATGATCACACAGCATATTTTGTCAATAATACATGGACATTATGGGTGTGCATGACATTTTGATAAAAACACTTCAAAATTAATATATATAAGCATTTATGATACAAAATCAATTGGGTGTGCTTTTCCCAGTCACCTATAATATCAATAACTGTTTATGGATACCTCGTGCACTTCAAAGTTTTTGCTGGTGAAAAGTGAAAAGAACTAGAAATAAAGAGGTTGGAAATAAAATTAAGTCTTATTCTACCTGGAAATCTTTCCCTTGTTTGTTTCTTCTGTCTTTTTATTCTTATCCGGCATTTTTGTTGGTTTCAGGATCGGTTTGGCCTAAAAAGAAACTGATCACATTAATATTATTTATATATGTAATTTTCAACTGGACAACAAAGTGAATTTAGGCTACAACTGGTTATTTTCTCTTCTATTAAGACACTGGTATTTGTAAGGCATACTGTATTTTTCTTAATGTTCAAGAAGTGTACACAAAACATGATATCAAGAGTTTTAAGTACTTGCAAAAGGAAAGGTGATGACACATGATATCAAGTGATTGTAAGTACTAACAAAAGACACTGAGACGACACACATGATATCAAGTGTTTGTAAGTACTAATAAAAGGCTTGGAGATTACACACATGATATCAAGTGTTTGTAAGAGTACTAATAAATGGCTTGGAGATGACACACATGATATCAAGTGTTTGTAAGAGTACTAATAAATGGCTTGGAGATGACACACATGACATCAAGTGTTTGTAAGTACTCTCAAAAGGCATGGAGATGACACACATGATATCAAGTGATTGTAAGTACTCCCATAAGGCTTAGAGATGACACACATGATATCAAGTTTTTGTATGTACTCACAAAAGGCTTGGAGACGATACATGATATCAAGTGATTGTAAGTAATCACAAACGGCTTGGAGATGACACACATGATTTCAAGTGATTGTAAGTACTCCCAAAAGGCTTGGAGATGACACACATGATATCAAGTGATTGTAAGTAATCACAAAAGGCACAGAGATGACAAGATGATATCAAGTGATTGTAAGTACTCACAAAATGCTTAGAGATGAAATACATGATATCAAGTGATTGTAAGTACTCTCAAAAGGCTTAGAGATGACACACATGATATCAAGTGATTGTAAGTACTCACAAAATGCTTAGAGACTACACACATGATATCAAGTGATTGTAAGTACTCCCAAAAGGCTTAGAGATGATACACATGATATCAAGTGATTGTAAGTACTCCCAAAAGGCACAGAGATGACAAGATGATTTCAAGTGATTGTAAGTACTCACAAAATGCTTAGAGATGACCCACATGATATCAAGTGATTGTAAGTACTCTCAAAAGGCTTAGAGATGACATACATGATATCAAGTGTTTGTAAGTACTCTCAAAAGGCTTAGAGATGACAAGATGATTTCAAGTGATTTTAAGTACTCACAAAATGCTTAGAGATGACATACATGATATCAAGTGATTGTAAGTACTCTCAAAAGGCTTAGAGATGACATACATGATATCAAGTGATTGTAAGTACTCTCAAAAGGCTTAGAGATGACACACATGATATCAAGTTTTTGTAAGTAATCACAAAAGGCACAGAGATAACACATGATATCAATTGTTTGTAAGTACTCACAAAAGGCATGGAGATGACAAGATGACCAGTGGTTAGAGATCTCTGGGCCGTACTTGAATCGGGGTTTACTTCAACAGGCAGACACAACTGAAATATCTTTAAAAAAATATAAATGTTTGTTTCATACCTATCTAGACTTTTAAGATATATTCCAACCATATTTATTGCATATAATAAACACTATTTTTTTTTAAAGCAAGAATGTGACAACTTTATACATTTGACTGTCACATTAATGTCTGTCTATGATGTGTATAGTAAGAAGACAGATTCACAGTCTTGGTAAAAATGTCAGGTTAACATGACACACATGGAGATCATGTAACATGACTGGTGATCTTTATTTACGAGAATATTTAAATAGTCACCTTTTCAAATTATAATATTCTATGCACACATCATCAAACAACAGCAACTGACCTTAGTAGTATCAATATAACTAAAGCATTGAAAAAATTATGTGATTTAATTCAGGCATTTACAACCTTCTGAAAGCTGCTAGAATGATTCTTCATGAATTACTTGCACAAGTCTATTTACCTAATTATCTATATATAACTGATTTTTTGTAGCCTGGTCATTATTTTATGGCAGGAAGGTCATGTCATGTCATGTTATTTAATTTCAGAGCATAAAACACCTTTAGGTGATATCTCTGTAAAGGGTTTTGGTGAAATGTTTTTAACAAATTTGGCCTTTACCTTTCCTTTGACAGTAACTCTAACATATGTTGTTTGGATGTCACAGTCTAACAATGAAGTATCCATGAATCTGAAAATGAAGCATATAAATAAGTAAATCGAGAGCAATTCAAACAAGCTCCAGTCCACACTGGACAAATCACACAATGAGTTATTCAATATTAAAAAGTATTTATACCATTTCATTAAAGACTTGTTTTTCAAACTAATACATTCATACAATAATATTATCAAAATATTACTTTGACAGTTAAATTAATATTGCAAATATGACATTGTTTACATTAAAAATATAATATTCTTTGAGATCTCAACAAAACAAGAAGATGAACAGAGATTTTCACAAATTTGACTTTTTTTAAATAAGTTATTTTTATTTATTTAAAACAACAAAGTATAAGTCTCACTGTTCATCGTCAGAAAAAAATGTTATTTGAAAAACACAAAAAAGTCACATACATCACAAACATGTAACAGAGACAAAGACATATTTAGGATGTCGCTCATCTTAATTGGTCCAATTTATTTAAATAAGCAATAACCTGTAAACAGCTAGGTCCAGTACAACTTTGTTATTGTCTTCATCTTCTCTCAAGGCAAAATCTAATCTATTAAAAAATAACAACATTATTAACAAAATAAACATAAACAGGTTAATATGGTTAAAGATAATATGTTGTCAAATAAGAATATGTTCCCATAAGAGACCTAGATGAAGAGCATGTATAGACACTATATAAAATAACTCCAGAGAACATTCTTATGTAAACTCACACTCCAGTATTTTCATAAAAACAAATGTTCTTCTTATTCCATTAAACAAATTATAACAAAGTACAGGTTCTTAGAAATTTAATAATAACCCAATAACATGGTATAATACATTTATATGAGTAATATATTTTCAGTGACAAAATAAAAAAAATATTTTAGCAGTTATAACACTAGGGTAATAAAAACTGGATGACTAGTTATTTACGAACAAAACTCAGTGTTATATTAACAAAATGAATTTGTTTTAAAAATGTGTTGCCAAATTACTTTATCTTAGTCAAACAAAAAACAACAAACTTTAGACTCATTAAACATCATATTTTAAAATTCGCTTTTTGGTGATTTATTATGAACTATATTTGACAGAGAAAATAAGAAACATACTTGGCTTCATTAACATTATATGGTGTACCATCATCTGAGAACAGCTTTCTGGGTTTTTTCTCTATTTTCTCCTCTGATCTGTTAAGAAAATAATTCTGATTAATTACAGTAAACAAGAATTCTGCAGAATTAAATGTCTTGACTATGGTACCAAAAACAAATTACATTGCATTGTGATGAAGATCTATAGATGTAACGATAAAACAAGTGTCACTGCACTGTGAGGAAGATCTATAGGTGTAACGATAAAACAAGTGTCACTGCACTGTGATAAGATGTATAGGTGTAACGATAAAACAAGCTTCATTGCAATGTGATGAAGATCCATAGGTTTAACGATAAAACAAGTTCACTGCACTGTGATGAAGATCCATAGGTGTAACGATAAAACAAGTTTCACTGCACTGTGATGAAGATCTATAGGTGTAACGATAAAACCAGTTTCACTGCACTGTGATGAAGATCCATAGGTGTAATGATAAAACCAGTTTCACTGCACTGTGAGGAAGATCCATAGGTGTAATGATAAAACGAGTTTCACTGCACTGTGAGGAAGATCTATAGGTGTAACGATAAAACGAGTTTCACTTCACTGTGATGAAGATCTATAGGTGTAACGATAAAACGAGTTTCACTTCACTGTGATGAAGATCTATAGGTGTAACGATAAAACGAGTTTCACTGCACTGTGATGAAGATCTATAGGTGTAACGATAAAACAAGTTTCACTTCACTGTGATGAAGATC
>JAECMU010082839.1:0-16015 GCA_016106625.1 Dracogyra subfuscus
TATTATGGTGAGCAGTAAAAGGTATGTGTATTATGGTGAGTACTAGAGTAGTAAAAGGTATGTGTATTATGGTGAGCAGTAAAAGGTATGTGTATTATGTTGATCAGTAAAAAGTATGTGTATTATGGTGAGCAGTAAAAGATATGTATAGTATAGTGAGCAGTAAAAAGATATGTGTATTATGGTGAGCAGTAAAAGATATGTATATTATGGTGAGCAGTAAAGGTATGTGTATATTATGGTGAGCAGTAAAAGGTATGTGTATTATGGTGAGTACTAGAGTAGTAAAAGGTATGTATATTATGGTGAGCTGTAAAAGGTATGTGTATATTATGGTGAGCAGTAAAGGTATGTGTATTATGGTGAGCAGTAAAAGGTATGTGTATTATGGTGAGTACTAGAGTAGTAAAAGGTATGTATATTATGGTGAGCAGTAAAAGGTATGTGTATTACCAGTAAGTCTTTACAGATTCACAAGACATTCAAACATCCAAATCACAAATCACAATGTTATTCTTCACTCCCGCCCCTTGCTCATTATTCCATTTGTGGTTTTATTTTTCCATCACAGCCTCCTTCAGTTAAACAGATCTATGTGAAAATCTCTGAATATGTTATCTAGTTTTAGAGAAAGTCCCTACCCTGCCTTTAACCCAAAACCTTGTGTGCTATTTAAAAAGAAGAGCCAAGCTGAAGCCACCATCCAATCAACATAGATGAGCTGGCAGTGGTGAGATCCTGTGTCCAGGACAGGTGTGCACTACAACAGCTTGCTCTGAATGTACATGTTAAAACTGTTGACCATGACACTATTGTGATCATCTCTAAAAACAAAGCTACATGTAACTAGATTCCCGACTGAGTGCTGTGTTCTTGTTTTGCCTCCTTCGCTTTACGCCGATACGCTTTGAGCCTCATTCTCTCGTTAAACAAGAACATCTCCCCTTCTCGTCTCTTTCTTCGTTCTCGATATTCTCTCTGTGCCGCGGCTCTCGACCTGTGGCTTGGTTTCATCTCCCACAGTGAAGGATCAAGCTGAAAAGAAGTGACGTCACCTTTGTAACTGACCATAAAAATTAAAATCTCATGTTACACGTTTTGCTTTGTTAAGAGACACCACCATTAATCATCATCTATTAGATGTCAAACATAATTTGGTAGTTATAGTTTTATATAGAGAGAAAACCTGCTAAATGTTTTTTCATTAGTGAAGGTCTTTACGTGCATGTTCAGGGCAAGCTGTTGTAGTGCACGCCTATCCTGGGCACAGGGACCATTCTTGGACGGATCTCTCTGTCCAGGACAGGAAAAAGGTGGGGGGTAGAAGAGAGGACGCCTGCACTGGCAGGTGCAAGGGAGCACCAGCAGTCCAAGAACTGATAGCAGGTGGTGAAAGTTGGGGCTATGGAGTTTTGGATATCCAACAGGATTATTATTAAAAAAAAATTAAATTTTAACGACGCACTCAACACATTATAAGTACGGTTATATCGGCGTCGGACATATGGTTATGTCAAGAAAAAAACCCAGTGGTTAGCTGACGGGGATCGATCCTAGACTGACCGCGCATCAGGCGGGCATTGTACCACTGGGCTATGCTGCCCGCTCCTGCAGGATTAAGCAAAGAAAGAAAGGGGTGCAATTTTGATGGTCGTTCTAAATGAAAAAGTGAGGAGAGCTAGTAGCAAGGGATCTTTTATATACCAGGGCTTTACCTTAGCAGTAGCCCAATGTCTTTTGGCTACCAATTTCTCACTCAGGCTACCAGATTTTTAAACCTGGTAGTCCGCCGAGCTACTAGATTTGTTCTAGCACCTCCAGTTACTCTGCAGTCAACAAGATGCTTAAACATCTAAATAAAAATCTTTAAAAAACCCCATTTAAATAAAAATAAATGGTTTTACGTTTAGTCTTCTTTTTAAAAAGTTTATTAAAATTATGGGCTACCAAATTTACTGAGGGCTACCAAATTTCATAACCTGGAAGCCCGGTGGACTACCACTGAAATAGCTACGGTGACGGCATGTATACACCATCCCACAGACAGGATACCACATACCACTGCCTTTGATATACCAGTCGTGGTTCACTGGCTAGAAAGAAAAATAGCTCAATGGGCACTCTGACGAGGGTCAATCCTAGACCGATCAGACATCAGGCAAGTGCTTTACGACTCAGCTACCTCCTGCTACAAGAGATTTAGCGGTAGTCATTTACCAACACGTGCGCTAACGTGACAGGCAAACATGTTGAAAACAAGCATGGATGGATACTGAATGCTTAATAAAAAACACTAAATGCTTTATGAGTTATTTATTTATTTCATTAGCCACAGATTGAATACAGAATAGAAACTATAATATAATGTAGCGTGAAATTTTTAATTGAATGTTTGTGTCACAACTGCCAAGAATTAGATACTCCTAATATTTTTATCATAACCGTGATAGATCTTTGGATCAATGCGGTTCATAGATAGAACATGAATGAATGAATGAATAAATGCATGAATGAATGAATGAATGAATGAGTGAATGAGTGAATGAATGAATGAATGAATGAATGAATGAATGAATGAATATTTAGAGACTCCTAATATTTTTATCATAAATTTGATCTTTGGATCAATATGGACCATAGTACAGTAATGAATGAATGAATGAATGAATGAATGAATGAATGAATGAATGAACTGCTGGGTATCCCCGTTCTGTAGAAAGACTGCTAAAACTGGAAACAATATGATACGCTTCACGAAGAGTAAACTGCTTTAAGAAACCCATTCGTTCATCATCATTTTATCACCATTTTAATGTTAAATTGATGAATAAATTTGTTTCTGTTCTACAATATATTTCCATCAATTGTTTCATCTCTTCTATAGGCTTCTTCAACTGATGGATTAAAATAATCCTTCATATGTGTCCATGTGGGACAGGGCGATTCCACCCGAGGGTATATAATTTGTTGTCGAGTTCCTGACATCATATTATGTACCCGAGGGTGGAATAGCCCTGTCCAACATGGATACATAATAAAGTATTATTTTTCTCCCATCCAGTAGATGAAAAACAAGCATTTTTGGAAAACATGAAAACCTACATTTATCTTACAATAAAACAATCATAACCATTGGAAAGATTGTACCCAAAAACGGTTTATACTAAAAGTATAAACCAAAAATGATAGTATAATTTCATTATGTCAGCAGGTTCCCTTGTTTTTATGAAATAGAGAAAGCATTTCTTGCGTTATTTTGCCGTTTATGTGATGTCACCCAATGATAATTATCGGCTCAAACAGTGGAAGTCACGTGGTCATGCAAAACAGATGTATTCCGCATGGGCTGACGTCATGGAATATGCCTGTCTTACATGGCTAAGGATGGGAGAAAACAGACAAATTATCTGCCCTCCTGCTTTGGGAATAGCAGACACTATTACCTTATAGGTAGTACTAAATCAAATAACTTCAGACTGGGTCAAAGTTCGAGGTGCTCCCAACTTTTATAGAGAAGCGAACACCACAAGTCCTGTGATTGGTTATAAATGTGAGTATGTTGGTTGTGAAAATAATAGTTTTATCTGGGTAAAACAAAACAAAACAAAACACTATTTTATTTCATCTAGTGTCAAGTGTCAAGTAGCTTTGTGCTTGAAACATGTATGGGGTACCTTTAAAAAAGAAAATACTTGAATTTTGTGCAGAACAAGGGTAGTCATAGACACTATCCGTTATCTCAGAACCAAGCAGCTTGACTCCCAGTTTTCTCTGGTTCACTTGAAGTGTGAGGGGTAGTTTATGTTGAATGATACGCTGCAGGTAGGAGTTTTAGCCACATATGTTACTATTGTTGTCTATGGGATTTGATTTGGTGGTATACACCCTAAATAAACTATCAGAACACACATGAATTGGCAACATTTGACATGGGTCAAGACATACACCTCATGTCCATTATGGCTACTTCTGATTCCAGCCAGTGCTCCACAACTAAGGTAACAAAGGCCACGGTATGTGCTATCCTGTGTTTGTGAGGCTACACATATAATGAGAAATAGTAGCCCATTATGTGGTGACAACAGGTTTCCTCTCTCAATATCGAAGTGGTCCTTGACCATACATGTATGTCTGGTGCCATATAACCGTAATTAAAATGTGTTGAGTGCGATGTAAAATAAAACATTCCTTCCTTCTAAAACAATTATAGGTGTACAGTTTATTAATTAAATAAAGCCCGCCTGATGCGCGGTCGGTCTAGGATCGATCCCCGTCAGCTAACCACTGGAGTTTTTTCTCGACATAATCATATGTCCGACGCCGATATAACCGTACTTATAATGTGTTGAGTGCGTCGTTAAAAAAAATTTAAAAAAAATAAAAATAATAATTAAATAAAAAATGTGCAAGAATGGTGTTTACCGACTGGTTTTGTCATTTATTAATATTAATTATAGGCTAACCTACTTTGTGATGTATCAAAACACACATGAATGATTTTTTAAAGTTATGATATATAACTGTATATAATTAAATTATAACTGGTCATACACACTTTACTTAGGTAACCATATTTAGATATTCTGAAAAAAACCCACCCACATTTGGAAGTTACAAAAAGCAATTAAATTGCGACACACTTTTTAAATATTTTAATACAACATAACAGACTTTTCCAATCCATCTCAGATGGTAAACATCAGTGTTGAAAAGTGTCAAAACAATGCCATTACTAAAGCCATTTGCATTATCTTCATCACAGTACGACACATCAACAGCAACAGTTTCGCATTTAATAGGCCTCGACATCCTTATTGTTTCATTCATACTTTTAAAATGACATCAGTTAGATGAGCATAACATGACGGCTTTGAAAAAGCCATCATAAATGTAAACAAGGACAGATATTATAATAATATCCATGTATAGTTTGATGTGTGGTCAGCCTGATGCACAATCGATCCAAGATCAATTCCCATCGGTGCGCCCATAGGGCTGTTTCTTGTTTCAGCCAGTGCACCATGACTGGTATATCAAAGGCTGTAGTATGTGTTATCCTGTCTGTGGGATGGTGCATATGAAAGATCCCTTGCTGCTAATCAAAAACAGTAGCCCATGAAGTAGTACAGATGGCCACAAGAATACAAACACCTATTGTGGGTGGAAAGACAAGGATGGGATGTGGAGATGAACAGCTATAGAAGGAACTTCCAAATCAAGGTCCTGAGGAGGAAAATGATCCTTTTCCTCTCTCAATATCTATATGGTCCTTAACCATATGTCTCACACCATTAAAACCGTAAAATAAAATGTGTGTCCTCAAATAAAACATTTCCTTCCTTCCTTCCTTCCTTCCTTTCATGTACAGTTTGCCATTTACAAGTGTTCCGATGATGTTCGCGATTTTCTCTTCGCATATTTCCGAATTCTAATTCGTTCTCTTAACAAAAAGTCGGAGCCTTCTTTTAACTTTTGTCTTTCTCGGTATTCTTTTTGTTTTTCAGCCCTGCTTTTCCGTGGTACAGGATGCCATAACCACTGAAAGAAAGAGAGCACTTCGTTAATTGGTTATGTGCGAGTTGACACTGGAAACAAACTAGTATTCTAATTATTTACAATTCATGCTCCACAATCCGTAAATTATTAGTAATCTTTCCAGTAGTGTATTTAGCCACAGTAATTGGTCTTACGTTGTTGTTGTTGTTAAATACACCAAATTGTATTGCAATCCCTGATGCCATTACTACTTTTCTATTTTTGAATATACTTGATGAATTACCGTAGTAACTGTTTAAATGTGAAAATGTTAGCCATTGAATTAAGCCTACACGTTTGTAAAAAAGAAAAAAAAAGAAAAAAAAATAATAAAGGGTATTAAAAGAATAATTTTTCTGTGATAATTTTATTTTGATTTCCATTTTAATTTATCCTGATCTGGTAGTTCCTGCTAGCTGTCCACCCCCACCTCCATATCCCCAATCCTTGTTTTTCCACCCACAATAGGTGTTTGTATTCTTGTGGCCATCTGTGCCACACACTTGCCATTTCCCTATTAGCCTTAACTGTAAGTTTAGTCAGACCACCTCAGAGAGTTTTCAGTAGCTACTTCAGACATTGTTAAGAGTCAGACAGGTCTAATTAACAAGCTACTCTCGATCTAATAAACTCCAAAACTATATTAGCTCTGTATCTTTTTTTCTTTCGGCCAACCGTTCAAAAATTGCGCCAAAATTCCTTCATACTGAAATGCGCACCTTTTCTCTTTGGCATAATTAATGCTACATTCAAAATTCCATAGCCCCACCACCACCAACCCCGCCTGCTACCGATCTCGATCAGACTGCTGATGCTCCCTTGCATCTGCCAGTGCAGGCGGTCCTTCATATATCCCCCCCCCCCCTCTTGGATGACAGGCATGTGCTACAACAGCTTGTTCTGAATGTGCACGTTAAACCCTATGACATGACATGATATGACATAACATGTCAGACAGGTTTCGGTGGCTTCGTGGTTAGGCCATCGGTCTAAAGGCTGGTAGGTACTGGTTTCGGATCCCATTTGAGGCATGGGATTTTTAATCCAGATACAGACTCCAAACCCTGAGTGAGTGCTCAATGGGTAGGTGCAAACCACTTGCACCGACCAGTGATCCATAACTGGTTTGTGCTATCCTGCCTGTGGGAAGTGCAAATAAAAGATCCCTTGCTGCTAATCGGAAAGAGTAGACCATTAAGTGGCGACAGCCTGTAGATCTATGGCCTAACCAAAACGCCACCGAGACAGGTAACCTACACAGACTGCACCCAGGGAGAAACTTGAGATGATAGGTGATGGTGTGGACAGCTCAGAAGACAGAGACTTTGAGGGATTTGACAGACAGGGTTAAAACAGATTAAAATTAGAAATGTGTAACTCCTTGATTACAATTGGTTACTGACATTTTCAACAATTGTGGACAATAAAAAAAAGTTTTTTTGTTTAACAACACCATTAGTGCATACTGATTTATTAATCATCGGCTATGGGATGTCAAACATTGGGTTATTTTGACATACATGTAGTCTTAAGAGAGGAAACCTGCTAAATGTTTCCATTAGTAGCAAGGGATATTTTATATGCACTATCCCACAGACAGGATACCACATACCACAACCTTTAATATACCAGTTGTGTTGCACTAGCTGGAACGAGATATAGCCCAATTAACATTGAGCTGTGCCCCCCCCCCTACCCCACTCTATGGTAACGAAATGAATGTTTGTTTAATGACAACAAAAGAACATTTCAATTCGTAGCTATTTGCTGTAGAATATTTGGTTACTGGGCTAAATAAGTGTATGGATGAAAAAATTAAACAAAGCCAGCTGCTGCAACATAGACTACCTGCAACAAGGGATATTTTATGCACATTCCTACAAACACAACACATACATAGAGCAATATCAAGAAGAAATAATAATTATTTCAGTTCCAGGAAGGATTGAGGAAACAATTTTTTTTGTTAAATAACAACCTCAGCACATTTGGAACTATACCAATGTGACCATGCAGTTATTTCAGTACCTGGCCAAAAAAGGGGAACCCTGATGCCATCACTTTAAGCTACCCTGCCAAAAACAAACCCCTATTTTTCAGACAGGATGGTACACACAGCACACTCTTTGATGTACCAGTTGTGAGACACAATGGAGCTGGAAGAAACCTGATGTACCGGTTGTGAGACACATGATGGGGCTGGAAAAAACCGGATGTTCAGTTGTGAGACACATGATGGGGCTGGAAGAAACCTGATGTACCAGTTGTGAGACACATGATGGGGCTGGAAGAAACCTGATGTACCAGTTGTGAGACACACAATGGGGCTGAAAGAAACCAGATGTACCAGTTGTGAGACACAGGATGGGCTGAAAGAAACCTGATGTACCGGTTGTGAGACACACAATAAGGCTGGAAGAAACCTGATGTACGTGTTGTGAGACACAGGATGAGGCTGAAGAAACCTGATGTGAGACACAATGGGGCTGGAAGAAACCTGATGTACCGGTTGTGAGACACATGATGGGGCTGGAAGAAATCTGATGTACCAGTTGTGAAACAAACCATGGGGCTGGAAGAAACCAGATGATCCAGTTGTGAGACAAACCATGGGGCTGGAAGTAATTCGAGTTCATCAGGACTGACTGATCCTACGACTCCTTGCACATCAGATAAAACCTTTTCACCAAGATACACCCCTCCCCAAACAGTTTCTCATGTATCTCCTTGTCCAATACACAGTGATTTTCCTCTTACGAAGGAGTCCACACATCATGCAAGGACATGCATACACTAACTCCAGTTGTTCCACCAGGTGGTGGTGTAGTGGTTATGCCATCAGGTACTGGGTTCCTATCCTACCTGAGACAATGGGATAAATTTCATGCCACTACTGGCTCTAACTCAGAGTGAGCGCACCGCTAGGCTCAATGGGTAGGTGTAAGTCCACATAAACCAAGTTTCACCCACTTCTCAGATGCGATTATGGGTGTGTCTCCCAAGTGTTTGACTCCACATGGGGGATTATTAACTGGCATGCACTGCAGGTTCTGTGTACCCTGGACCCGGGTGATGCTGAGATAGCTAAACTGACAGCATGGAATACGGAACTGTCAAGTACTAGTAGTCCTGTACTGAAATGGAAATACTGCGGCTTCACCATTCATTTCATTATCATCCATGTTTGTAATGTCCAAAAAAACACCCACCAAAACCTCCAGTTGTTTACCTAGTAAACTCAAAAGGAACTTTCAGCATTACATTACTTTCAAACATCGGAGAAAAAACACTAAGTGTAATTTAAAAAAAATGAAACCTTTATTTTCACAACACAACATCTAACTCTTAACTGTCGAAATTTGTCATAAACTAACATCTGAAACTAATGCAACAGCTCAAGAACAATATTGTAAGATAACTCTTAACTAACAATAACACTAACACTACTATAACTGTAACTATGATACGAACTGATGACTACACAAAACACTAACCTTATTCATGATTGTGATACTGAACAGAATTTTATTTTCAAACCAAAATACGAAAGCCAGGATGATCTATTTTATGAAGGTCATGAAGTCTACTGACCCAATTGAAAAACTCAACAGTAGATATATTTTATGAATTTTATTACCATTCTTTGATGACCAACTCGTAGAACTATGTGTATGATATCAAATAGGACTATGATTAGTTTTCAAGAGTATCCTACATTTAAATGTTATGGGGGATAAAAACAAATTCCAGTTTATTGTAAATTAAAAAATATCAACTAATGTTGTATCCAACCAATATTTTAAACAAAAGTGGGTACCTGTCCACAAACTTATTTAAAGTTTGTTTTGTTTAGCGACACCACTAGAGCACATTGATTTATTCATCATCAGCTATTGGATGGTTATTTTTTACAGTTGTAGGGAGGAAACCCACTACAATTTCCCATTAGTAGCAAGGGATCTTTTATATGCACCATTCCAGACAGGATAGGACATACCACAGCCTTTGATATACCAGTGCACTGGCTGGAATGAGAAATAGGCCAATTGGCACACCAATGGGAATCGGTGAATTTATGTAATGACTATAACTTACTACTAGTACATGGCACAAATGTTGAATTTTAAAAATGGGTCAGAAATTAGTTTCAAATTCTGAACAAGGGTTAATTAGTTTCTAGGTACATGTGTATTAGCAGGTCAGGTGTCATATCCCGAAATAGTTTGTTCAGATTTATATACTGTTAATTGTTGACACAAATTTTGAACAAGAGTTAATCAGTTTTTAGGTACATGTGTATTAGCAAGTCAAAAGCAGAAATGTCTGTAAAACTACAATACAATATTTTACCGAATATTTTACATTCATTTTACATTCCATAAGATGTTTAAACATAGATGTATAGATGCATATTTTCTAAATGCTTTTAGGTTTCACTAACTAAAATCATCAATATAATGTTAATGAATAGCTTTTAGCTTTATTACAATCAAAACAATTTGCATCATATGTCACATAATGTCCCCCATCCCTTTCAAAACTTTGCTTTCATCATTGGAAAAATAAGCATACCATTAAGTCTATTGACAAAATATTACAATACAACATCATAATTGTTTGTAAGACAAAACCAAGTGACATTACTGTGAAATTTTACATTACGGTAACATTAAAATCGATACAACTGCATGCTTGTCTTCTGGAGTACACACATCACATAGTATAAATCATTTACAAACATTTATTTTTATGTCAAGAGTTTAAAACAGATTCAACTCACAATTTCTAGGGTTTAAGTTGTCGTTTGCCAAATCAATTTAAAGTTGAATTTGACAAAAATATGGTCGTGTGTTGTTTGTGTGTGTGTATAGTTATTTTCAAAATTAATTATGGAATGTTTAGCTAAATGTTACTTGAATATGACTACAGATTTTCTAATCAAATACGCCAAATTGCTATAATTTGGGACATCCAGCTTAAACCCTAAATTACTCTTGGGTCACAAGATACCTGGCTCCCAAATAATGAAAAAGCGTCACATCCCGAAATAGTTTGTTCAGATTTATGTACTGTTAATTGTTGACACAAATTTTGAATCATTACATGTATATATTGGAAGGATTAACAAAAGCCATATAAAACACAATAATATCAATATTTAACAAAAACATGAATATTGCAACAAAACAAAAATGCATGTAAAGTTTCATGAACACACACTAATTATGAAAACCCGAATCTTCAAATGCAAGATAAACGAGATTATGTTTTTAGTTTATAAAAACACAGAACAAACATATTTGCCAGCAGTCATTCTAGCCACATGTTGCCAATACAACACTGCCACTGAATCAGTGAAGTTATTTCTCTAATGATTCTAATGTCATCTCAATAGTATTTTTATAATTCAAGAATATAAACTGCAATGAATCTTCCCACATGTTGCCAGTACATCACCAATGAATTGGTGAAGTTATTTTTCTGATGATTCTAATGTCATCTCAATGGTATCTGTATAATTCAAGCATATAAATTACAAAGAATCTTCCACATGTTGCCAATACAACACTGCCACTGAATCAGTGAAGTTATTTCTCTAATGATTCTAATGTCATCTCAATAGTATTTTTATAATTCAAGAATATAAACTGCAATGAATCTTCCACATTTTGCCAATACAACATCGCCAGTGAATCAGTGAAGTTATTTCTCTAATGATTCTAATATCATCTCAATGGTATCTCTAAAATTCAAGAATATAAATTGCAATGAATCTCCTATACTGCAAATGTGATGACAAAATACATGTATGTTTTAGCCACTGGGCTTTTGAAAAAACCTTTTTACTTCCGGCCACCGCTTGACGAAGTTATAGTACCATTGTACACTCAAACTTTTTGCACGGTCACGTTTACCGACATTGGTGGCAAAATCGGATGCAATCTGAAGGACTTCCACTCGGGACAGTAAAGGACCTTTTGACGCGCGAGACCTAAACTCCTGCACTAGCTGGGCCTCCTCTTGACTTGACAACACTGGCGGTCTTCCACGCTCTGCCACTGTAGCCCATGTCTGACTGAAAACCGGTTGCCCATCTTGATTTACTGCATGGCTGCTGTTCCCTTGGGGAGCAGACGGATTCTCTTGACCCACTGGTCTGTCCTGTGGATGAGTATTAGACGATGTATGTCGAGTCGGATGTTTAATCTGCAGAATCAACAAAATGACAAAGGTTACGTTGGCCTGTTGTTAAAGCTGCTAAAGATCACACACTCATTCGTGCTTTACTTGAATTTCAAACAACGATGATGTGTATCAGATGCATGCGTACGTAAGTCTGAATCAAGGACTTTTCGATGGCATTTCTAGCAAAACTAAAAACTTAATATTTCAGAAATATATTACAATTCCAAAACAATTAATTTTTCTGTGGAATCAGGGTCTAACTCTCGTAACTTTGCGATCTCAATACTAAATGACTTGCAAAGAGGATGCTTTGTTGTCTAACAGAGCCTAAAAAAACCTTTGGGAATTAGTCCTCTGGTCATTTTCAATGGATGGATTTCATCATTTATCCAAGGAGACCTATTGGCATGACGACATCACTGGAATGGGCAGTATAGTGTGTAAATAACTCTAGAAATGTCAGGTTAATACTCATCTAACAAACATGCAACTTAACAAAAGGCAAGTAATCTGAAGTATGTTCATGAGGGCAAGCAGTGGCAGTCATTAGACCAGTTTTTGCACCTTTAGGTTATACCTGAGATGAATACACGATACGATTGATGGCGATGGTACCAGTCAAAATGTTCAAAAAGTCCTCGGCCTCTTGAACATGCCACCGATGTAGATTTGTCAATTCAAACCTCATTAAATATTTAATATACCTCGTCTATAATAATCTGTGAATAGTAAACTGTCAACATTACTGACAGGTTCCATGTCTTGTGTGCTATACTAAAGAGATATTAATGTCACCATTTTTCTACCAAGCTATAATATTTATAAACATGCATTGTAGGAAGGAAGGAGTCGACGACAAAGTCATGCTTACATGATGGAATATATATGTAAGATTCTTGCAATCACTTTAAGATAAAGACATGCACGTTATAACTAGGATCTCGCTTCTCATGTTAATACACTCGGTTCAGTCGTTGGAAGCAATGGAGAAGGATGGTATTTCCCGAAACTGATAATGGTATGGATTCGAGGCTTATTGTAACTCGGACTTAGCTCCGAGGCATAAGAAAGACATAATTAATCTACATTGTATATAGTTTATAATGTGAATGCTGTTCCGTTCTCCCAGTAAACACTGGTGTCCAGTTTTGAAGCTGCTGCTGTCACAACTGAGTACAGAGGGTTGTATATATTGTTGTTGTCGCTTATGGTCCAGTTTACTACTAAAGACTAAAATTTAATGCACTTTGAGTTAAAAATTCTCAAGTAACCTTTAGTTTCTAAGATTAGCAGCTCAGGATCTGATAACAATTATGCATTTGTCAGACCAGGAGATCTGTTCAAGTAACTCAAGATGTTGTAAGTATTGCCATATAGCAAGCCACCTTCTCATTAATTTTGTGAAGGAAATGTTCAATATTTTTTTCTTCTTCAAAAACTGTAACTGAATACTCAAAAATTGCATAAAATTAACACAACCAAACCCAAACTATTCATCAACAAACAGGTCCTGTACAGTTATCCCTTATCAGAAAACAAAATGTTTGTTCCATCCACGAATACTGATCCTCGTCATCACTAACACTTTGGTTCTTAATGCCATTTGGAGGAACTGAGCATTGGCTGGAGCTCCGGCCATCGTTCCAAGAAGCTGTAGTACCACTGTCGGCTGAAACCGTGTGTTGTCTCCCTTCTCTTCAAACTCACGGCGAAATCGGAGGCCAGACGCAGAACATCGGACCTGGTCAACTTTGCCCCTTTGCCAATCTGTGCTTTAATCAACTGCACCAGCTGTTTCTCCTCCTCCATACTCAGCACTGTACGTTTTCTGCACGGTAACTCGGAATCGATAATTGCATTTTGGATATCCAGTGCTGATAAACCAAACATCTGCTCGGACTCGGCCAAAGGAACACCACCAGTTCTATAGTTTTGCCGAGTTCTGTTTGAAAACTCTTGAGGAACTTGAAATTCTGGTGCAACCACATGATATCTACTATTAGACTGAGCAACCTGAAGATTTAGAAGAAAAAAGAAAAACATGATTGGACATGGTTCACATGGCATCATGTAATATGAAGGGGGAATATTAATGCCAAATATAAACATAACCGGCCTTATCCCATATGAAATAACGTAATCAGTGTATTAATGCTATTTATTCTGTTGTCTTCTTAAAGGAGACAATTAAGGCATTTGGCCTTGTATGCATATTCAATGATATATAATGCACATTATTGCTTAATATCAACAAATATAATCATATAGTTAATTAATAAAGAGGTTAAATGTGACAGCTATTATATATAACGAGTGCTGCAAGTTTGTACTATCCCAGTGGCAAACTGGTGGTTATGTAATACCTAACGTGTCTCTTCAGGAATTAGTCTCCGAACTGAAGAAACAAAACATACCTGATTTTCTGTAATAATAGCCATCCCAGTAAGCCAGCAACAATTATATATGATTTTTCAATACAAAATAAACCACCATTGTCAAAGTGTTGAAGTAACTGTATTGTTTTGTACATAAATTAATCCATATACTGAAATAATAATTGGAATGTTTTTTTTGTTAATTGGTCTTTTTTTTTCTGTGGCCTGTACCTGTGGTTCCTGATTGGCAGGAGTATATTTAAACGGTCCCCAGACACTGTGTCTAGACACACTAAAAAGATGCTCCTCTTTTATTAAGATCACATGGTATTGTATGGTAACCGCACAGATACCCCTCCATTCGTAATGGACATTACCAGCCTGCTTTATTAGTGTAAGTAATTCTGTAAAACCCTTGATTAAGTCAAATCTAAATTTAAATCTAAAATCACAAAACTGACCAATTACATCGTCCCCCAAAAAAGAAAAGTATCACTTAAGTATTGTGAGTGGTTGTTTTTTCTCGAATGTATCTTACCAATAGGCCTAATGATATACATTTTTTCTTTGGATTTTTCAAAAAAGAAAAATATTATATTGTTCTATTAATGCAAATTGAAATATATTTAGTTAAATTGTTTACTATACTATCAAGTCATTTATGTTATTTTACTAATCAAGTTGATGAAAGCGAAGCCATCAGACTACAGCCTGGTAGGTACTGGGTTCAGAACCCAGTCGAGGCATGGGATTTTTAATCCAGATACCGACTCAAACCCTGAGTGAGTGCTCTGCAAGGCTCAATGGGTAAGTGTAAACTACTTGCACCGACCAGTCATCCATAACTGGTTCAACAAAGGCCATGGTTTGTGCTACCCTGCCTGTGGGAAGTGCAAATAAACAATCCCTTGCTGCTAATCGAAAAAGAGTAGCCCATGAAGTGGCAACAGTGGGTTTCCTCCCTTAACCATATGTCTGATGCCATAAATAAAATGTGTTGAGTGCACCGTTAAATAAAACATTTCTTTCTTTCTTTAAAATACCATTTTCTCTCTCCTATAAACAGTGTCATGTGTCAATACTCACTGCGAGGAGGAGAGTGAGGTGTATAACAAGCATTTCTTAAACACTGGCTATTTCTTGCTCCAACCACGGGTACATCAAAGGATGTGGTACGTGCTATCCTGTCTATGGGATAGTGCATATAAAAGATCCCTTGCCGTTAATTGAAAAAAAGAATAGCCCATAAAGTGGCGAAAGCAGGTTTCCTCCCTCAATATTTGTGTGGTCCTTAACCATACGACAACGCCATATAACCGTAAATAAAATGTGTTGAGTGTGTCATTAAATAAACCATTTCCTTCCTTCCTTCTTACACACTTGTTGATGAAAACATCATTCATTATTTTTGATAACACATACTTGTCATCTCCTAGGTGATGACCAGGTCACAAATGCCATACATCCAATGAAAAAACAGTATAACTGAAATCAATTACACTGTGACATATAGTTAACCTGTCTATGACGTATAAATTAACTACCAGTGCAAAGGCTGTAAACAACTTTTAGTCGAAAATTATGTTAAAATTAGCATAAAACCAGTTTTTTTAGGATACATAAGAAATACGATAATACATTGTTCGTTCTATACCATTTATCTTACAACTTGTTTAAAAACATATCAAACTCACTTTTGCTTATTAGATACATTTTAAAACAACTTGTAAGATAAATGGTATCTAATGGCTACTCATGCATTATTCTCTATGTGTATCACCCACAATAGCAGCATGACAATTAATAAAATGTTTTTGTGTTTTTATCTTTTTCTTGTATTTCATATAGTTAGAGCACTAACTCATTAAGTCTACCACACAGAGTACATAAAGTAACATAAAGTAAAAAAAAAAAAAAAA
>JAECMU010082843.1:0-11259 GCA_016106625.1 Dracogyra subfuscus
ATATAACCGTAAATAAAATTTGCCAGTTGTGAATTTTGAAAACTGGCAAATTTTATTTTGAGTTGGAGAAATAATTTTACTACGTTTTATTGTATAGTAACATGGTTTCTGCCATTTTCGAAGTTCAATAGATAATTTGCCTTTGTTCAAATTATTTTTCATTTGGCTGTTGTAAGAAACAATAAATTTGTATACATGTACATAATAATATTACTGGTTTTAACGTTGTTTTTCAGGCCCTCCTTGGTGTGTATCTGCTGCTGGACGTATCTCTAGATCAGAAACACGCTGTTACTCTGTACATGCTGTTTGATCTCATATCCCTGCTACCCGAGGACAAGGAAGAAGCTGTGAGTGCAGTACGACCTGGTTGTTAGTTAATATAGGGGGAGAGGGGTGGGCTGTTTAAAAACAATTTAAAACAGATGTATTCATTCTATCACTGTACAGCCACTATTTGATCGTGACTTGGGTGGGCTGGATCTAGTTCAGTCAGAGCCAATTGGGCTATTTCTCGCTCCAGCCAGTGCTCCACAACTGGTGTAACAAAAGGCCGTGTTATGTACTATCCTATCTGTGGGATGGTGCATATAAAAGATCCAGTGCTGCAAATCTCTCATCCCCCCCCCTTCCCCCGGTTTGCTAACAATGAGTTTAACATTTAAAATAAGTTTAACAAAATATGTTTATGAATTTTATCTTTTGCGATTTTCACAAAAGTACTCCACTTTTTGCCCTCCTGCATCGAGAAGCAATTCCAAGTATTTACTATTATTGCTTATGCTAATGCAGAAAACATTGTGTTTAATCTTGATTAGCAATATTTTTAGTCTGTTGAACGTGGATTAGCAATTTCTGCTTAATGTTTTAAAATTATGTAGCTCTAAAACTCGTGTAGCAGATAATTGCGATGCAATACTGAACAAAATGCTCTCTGTAATAATAGTTTTCAAAATTATAATAATTGAATTCTACTGGAGTTATTTAATTTTCCTCTTTTTATTTCAGTTCTCGGATAAGATTGCAGAGTTTGCCAAGACATTTTCAATATCACAGCTCTTGACAAAAACAAGTGGTTTTTGGCTTTTAGATCATGAGGATTATCATGTAAGTTCTATGTCAGTCAGTCAATCTCTCAAAACATTTTGTTTAGCTTAGCATCCCCTTTAGTAGGATATATATATATAGCTTAATGGCAGATAGCTTGCTAGAGGTGCCAAAGCAAATGTCTGAATAGTCCTTTGTTGATCTTTGGGTCCATTTAACAATATGTAATGCAAAATCTTGCAGTTTTAATACCCCTCTCCCTCTTGCAGCATTTTGTGACCGTGTGACCACCCCACCTGCTGCAATATTGCATAATGTTTGTCAACATTCCCAGCCCTCATGTCCCTGTCAGTTGATTCAGTGTCATGATGATTGCGAGATTTTGTTTTCATGTTTTACTTTGGGGTCTTTAGTAATACATATATATGTGAAAAACAAAATGGCCATGACTGGTTGCAATTTACTTTTTGAATTAACATTAATTTGCTCAGTAACAACCACCTTTTTACAAAATAAGATCGTCTGCTTAAAATAGCACAGCAGGGTGCACATTAAGTCAATAATTTACTATCTATGTTTATTCGGACTAAGCAAATAGTGAATTGGATGTGTTGCAGTAGATCCCAAATATGTGTAAATGCATATGAATTAAAATGAATTAAAACAAAAATTTATTATATCAGACAATGTAGGCATTTTTACTAAAAACTATGATACAACAGACTGTATTAAAACAGGATACACCTTTGCAGATCCAGGTCAGACTTGTTCGTCACATGTTCATAATTGATTGGAAAACCAAAGCGAAACATTTTCTTTAATATAAAATTAGCTAAATTTGTAAGCAAAACACTGAGCATACCCTCTCTATTCTACCAATAGCACATTGACAATCATACATAACCACAAAGGGTTAGGCATTGTGGAATCGACACAAATTACAAGACAAAGGAATTGCTTCCTGAGTGGAATATGAAGTGGATTATGAGTTCCAACTGAATCCAAGTGACCATGAAAAGAGCAACTGTGGGAATATTATTATTAATTTGAAAAACATTTGTTATTGAATTGGGAAATTACATAAAGGAAAAGGGGCCGGCCCCAAAATGATCATTCTCCGTCCGTCCCTTCCTCCCTCCCTCCCTTTTTCGCTGTTCTCTCTCTCTCTCTCTCTCTGTCTGTCTGTCTCTCTCTCTCTGTGTCTCTCTCTCTCTGTGTCTCTCTCTCTCTCTCTCTCTCTCTCTCTCTCTCTCTCTCTCTCTCTCTCTCTCTCTCTCTCTCTCCCTCCCTCCCCCTCCATCTCTCTGTTTCTATTTCTTCTTACTTTGATTCACTTTCACATCCCAGCCTACAATCTATCTTTTTGATGTTTTTAAACAATATTATTTTGTCTGCCTGACAGTTCCAGAGCTATCCATAGAAAATTAATCTTTTATCTAAATTGTCTCTCTTTCAGGATGCCTTCCAGAGATTTATGGACCCATCAGTGGGCACGGAGCTAGGAGCGTGGCAGCACATGCGAATCGTAAAGACATTCCTGTTCCACGGTGAGCAGAAGATGGCGCTGCGCTACCTCATTGGAAGGAGTGTTCCCGTCATCACGCCAGAGCAAGTCAAACTCAAGCTCACAGTTCTTTTGGCCAATGGGTAAGAATAATATTTGTTTGTTACTACTTCCATCACTCTAGTTTTTTTAAACACTATGACATATTTTTCACTATTAAAGGGACATACCCTAGTTTTTAAACACTAAGACATAGTTTTGACTATTAGAGGCGTTTTTTGATAACTGAAATCATACCATATCCATTTCCGTACATTCGAAGTGTTTTTGGTCATCCTGATGTTTTTTTAATATCACAAAATGTATTTCTCATATTTTAAAAAAAAGCACGTGCCTCTGAGAAGTAACAGTTATGTAGTCGAGTTTTATTCTATTTTAGAGGGTATTTCAGCATTTCAAAGTCAAAGACTCCTGTTTCACTCAATTGTAACTTTATCAAAAGGTGTTATAGGTTTGTAAATTAAACTAAACTTAATGTTAATTTTCATGAACTGAAACTAGGGTATGTCCCTTTAAAGCTGATTTTAATATTTAAAGCCGCACGACCTAGTTCTATCCAGCGAAAATAAATTATTATTTTGGTTAATCTACAAACCTGTAACACACATAGATCACGTTGTTATAAAAAGGAGTGAAAAAGCAGATTTTATATCAATAAATACCATGGGAATACCCATGACACAATTGCTTCAAATACGTTTGAATGTTAGTATTCTGATGTCACCGGTAGATGTCGCTCGAAGCACAAAATTGCCTACGTCACGACATATTTGACAGAAACTTGGGGTGCGTTCGTTTCACCTCTCCTGGACATGTTCCAACTGTTCTGTCCTGGACAGCGAAAGGAATGAGTTAGGAACAGGAAGTTACTTTACGAACATGGGTGCTTCTGTTTAGGTAGTGGCTGCTGCAGCAATCATGATACTTGAATCGGAATAAGACGACACTGATCATGTTGATTATACTAGTGTTTGAAATAATACATTTTATATATTTTGTATAGACCGCAATTAGCCTACATTTGCTATTCGGTGGCTGTGACATTGAAATGGAAATATCCCCTCTAAAAATAGATTAGACCTAAACTGCTCAACGGGTTTTTTTCTCAGAGGCACGTGGCTTTCTAAGATTTTTTTTTTTTTTTGTTGTTTAACGACGCACTCAACACATTTTAATTACGGTTATATCGGCGTCGGACATATGGTTATGTCGAGAAAAAAAACCAGTGGTCAGCTGACGGGGATCGATCCTAGACAGACCGCGCATCAGGCGGGCACTGTACTACTGGGCCACGCTGCCCGCTCTTTTTAAGAAATACAAAACAAATGTATTTTATGGTATTACAAAGACAAGGATTACTAGGATTACCAAAAAAACAAACACTTCAAGTGAATGGAAATGTATATTCTAAATAATAAACGGTAAGGAAAGTGCAATTTTATTTGTGAAAAACTGGGTTTATTAGCGAAAACCAACGGCGTAATGGTTAACAACTAGCCGTTACTAGGGACTGTCTCTTTAAAGGGACATTCCTGAGTTTGCTTCATTGCAAGATGTTTCCGACTGATAAAATATTTCAACGATTAAACTTATATGATAAATATATTTTCTTGTTTAGAATATCAGTGTCTGTATATTCAATGACTTTCTGGTCGTCTTAATATTTGTATAAAGCCCAAACTGGATTTTGTCGTTAAATAATTTCGTACGTACGAAAAATGTATATTTTCGGAAATAAAATAAAATTTAAACTAATACAAATATTAGAACGATCAGAAACACGTTTAATATACAACCACTAATATTTTATGCAGAGAAATATATTTGATATTTAATTACAATCGTTAAAAAATCTTTGTTAGTCGATGGCCCAGTGGTAGAGTGCCCGCCTGATGCGCGGTCGGTCTAGGATCGATCCCCGTCAGCTGACCACTGGGGTTTTTTCTCGACATAACCATATGTCCGACGCCGATATAACCGTAATTAAAATGTGTTGAGTGCGTCGTTAAACAAACCAAAAAAAAAAAAAAAAATTGTTAGTCGATGACATTAAAATTTGAAGCCAACTCAGGAATGTCCCTTTAATAATTTCCTGATATAATCATATGATAGATTCTATATATTTTTTCCATTAGCAGATGGTGTGATGTAGATCACTGATAAAACGCTCGCCTGATGTATCGTTGATCTCCGTCGGTCGGCCGATTTGGGCTATTTCTCGTTCCATCCAGTGCACCACGACTGACATTAAAGGGACATTCCCGAGTTTTCTGCATTGTAAGATGATTCCGACTAATAAAATATTTCTACGATTAAACTTACATATTAAATATATTTTCTTGTTTAGAATATCATTGTCTGTATATTCAATGTGTTTCTGGTCGTCTTAATATTTGTAAGAAGCCCAAACTGGATTTTGTTTTCAAATAATTTCATACGTACGAAACAAATGTTTTATTTAGGAAATAAAATGAATTTTAAATATTACAACGATAAGAAACACATTTAATATACAGCCGCTAATGTTTTATGCAGAAAATGTGTATACGTAATTACAGTCGTCAAAAAGTCTGTTCGTCGATAACATCTTTAAAATTACAGAAAACTCAGGAATGTCCCTTTAAAGGTCGTGGTTTGTGATATCCTGTCTGTGGTATTGTGTATATAAAAGATCCGTTGCTACTTACTGAACAAAATATAGTAGATTTCCCCTTTATGTTAAAATTACCAAATGTTTGACATCGAATAGCCGATTATTAATTAATCAATGTGCTCTAGTGGTGTCGTTAAACAAAACTAACTTTAACTGTAACTTTTCTTCTATATGTATTTTTCAACAGACAGGATATCGCAATAGGGAAACTTTTTTGACAATGGGTCCACCAACAGGATTTCATCCTTTGACGATACCTACCTCAGCGGTTATAACCGTACACATGTCCGTCAAATTCTCCGACTACTCTCTCGTCTCACACACCAAGGACTCTGTGGAAGGGAGATAACAAGTGCAGCCCATCATACGTAAGGCGAAAGGAATAACACAAAGGAAGGAAATGTTTTATTTAACGACACACTCAACACATTTTATTTACGGTTATATGGCGTCAGACATATGGTTAAGGACCACACATATATTGAGAGAGGAAACCCGCTGTCGCCACTTCTTTCCGATTAGCAGTAAGGGATCTTTTATATGCACCATCCCACAGACAGGATATCACATACAACGGCCTTTGATATATCAGTCGTGATACATTGGCTGTGAAGAGAAATAGCCCAATGGGTCCACCGACGGGGATCGATCCCAGACCGTGCACCCACTGTCCTGGACAGACAGCCCAGAGAGCTGATGTGTGTGACCAGGACAACGTGCTTGAATCGTAATTGGATATATTTAACGACGCACTCAACACATTTTATTTACGGTTATATTGTGTCAGACATATCTAGCGTCCAATGGAAATACTTTGTAAGTCACATTTTGCCAAATTTGTTTTAGTTAAGGTCAAATTGGGACTTACCAGGTTTGTTCCAATGTAAATTCAGACAGCCAAAGGTAAAACCTAGTAAGAGCACTTGCTAGCTTTTTCCATTGTGCATTCCACAGGCATCTTGTGACTTGCTAGGTTTTTAGGTTACATCTTGGTTCTAAAACAATGGCTTCCCGCATTAGCTCTTGAACTTCGAAATCTGCATTAAATGTTAACAAGCCGGGATAAAAGAATGGTTGAACTTGCCTACAAGAAGGCAGAGAATTAAAAACAACTGTGAAATCAAGTACTGCTTTATTCCAAGTTAATGTTGGTGACAGAGGGCATTCTCTGTAAACTTGGAAGATGCTACAACAAGCATGGGAGGGGAAGGCCTACATGCGCATCACCTTGTGTATGAGCCTAGGCCATGTAGGCCTACATCAACATCTGCTGCTGAAGAGTCTACTGATAATGGCCAGTCTCAATATGATCAGGATACGGACAGTAACGGTGACGCTGGCTCGATAGTGAATAAGCCTACAGTAACTTCACCTGAAATGTTTATTGTCAACAGCGCTGATGACATGGGTGTTATGGCAGATGTAGATGTCGCAATGCCCGATGAAGCCACCGTTCACGATCTTTTTACAGTTCTTGTTTCATGTGTAAATTTTGAATGAGGCCCAGACCTGATAAAAATCAAATATCTTGTAAAGGGTCATACATACATGGCTGCTGATAATGTGCACGGTAGTATTGGCATCAGAATGCGGAAGGCACATGAGATCCACACCTTTGATGATTTCGTTTATCTGGTTGACAAATCTGGCAAAGATATTAAGGAAGTAGTTTTGCAGGTCACTGATGTCTATGATTTCCAGGCAGGAAATAAATATCGGAATTCCAAATAGGACACAATGCCTCTCCTGAGCAATATTGTTGAGGTTGAATTTAGGAAGTCCTCTACATCATTGTATTTCAAAGAAGGCTCATTTGAGAATTCAATCAAGGAAGTCGCATTTCTAAGCGGAATTTTGTTGCTGAAATGTCAAGCAAACACACCACCCCTCGAGGTATTCCTTTCGCAAAGAAACGAGGTATCGTCGACTCGTTGCAGTTAGGTGTAATTCCAGCAAAGAAGATATTTTGGCTAGATATCCCAGAGGCCGATGTCCCAGATCTTACAGACAGTAATTCCTAGGATATGGGATCTATACTTTCATGTCATTGAACCAACTATTGTAATGAAACCTACACCATAACATGTTTCATGTATATTTACTGGCATGGCTAGGATATATAGCTATAGGCCAAAGTTCCAAGCCAGATATGCTTGAAGACCACACACACATTGAGACAGGAAACCCGCTGCACCATCCGATAGACAGGATAGCACATACCACGGCCTTTGATGTACCAGTCGTGGTGCACTGGCTGGAGCAAGAAATAGCGCAATGGATCCATTGACGGGGATCGATCTCAAATCCACCGGGAATCAAACAAGCGCTTACGCTCGCCCCTGAAATGAAATGAATGTACGTAGGTATATTATTTCTATTCACTTCTCCACCATTATTTAAATTTCAGCCTCGCTTGCCGCTCTTAAGTTCGCCTCCTACTACGGCAGCCACATGGTTCTACAACGTGGTCCTTAGAGGGCTGTGGTCTGGGGAACAGCTTCCACCATCGGCGACGTCATCACGGTAACAATCAGCGGCCACGGGCACAGCACCGGTCATGTGGCCAGTGACGGAACTTGGAAAGTCAAACTACCGGCCATTAAGCAGCATGGCCCCTTCACCATCACAGCAAAGTCCAGTGAAGGGCACGTAACTCTAACCGATGTTCTGTTTGGTGACGTCTGGCATTTAGGTTACATAACGTAAGATTAATGATTTTGATATTTTAAATGGTTTAATTTGAATAGGCATTAATTTGAAGATTTCTCTCTTTTTTTTTTCTCTTTTTTTTTTCTCAAGATTTCAGTATTTAGGTATTTTAATTTTTCAAGATGTATTTATATACTAAAACACAACATTTAAAATTTCGATATTTATGCGCATTAAACTCAAGATTTATATTTTGAAAACCTTTCATTTTATTACCCATATTGGCTCAAATATACGGGGTAATATTTTTTCGATCTCTGCACAGTGTGCAGATTGCTTCTACAGTCACTGATTGGCTGGCTTAAAAATCACGCCATTGATTGATTGCTTGCCATGGCAGGAACTTCACTTTCATTCATATAATGTTTCCATTCATGAGTCAGATAACATACATGTTATACGATCTACAAAGATTTACAAAAACAAATGGACTCATCAGAAGCTTTAGTAATACACAAAAATATTTATTTTCAAATGCAAATTCAGTTGCATTAGTTTGTGCTGTAAACATTTGGCTGTAAAAAGAACGCTGTTACGCTATGACGTCGCTTACATTACATTAGATATCGGCTCAGGTCGAATGGCGAATGCAGCTCGGCAGAGCCTCGCTGCATTCGCCATTCTAACCTTCGCAGGATAAAGCTGATATCTTAAGACAGTAACCAGTTATTCCCTATATATTATATTTGACGTCTATAAATTAAGATTTAAATTTGTTAAGGTTTTAATTTCAGGTAATCAGTGGAAGTCAAGAGATTGTCATATCAACTAAATTCCCTAACATAAGAATCTTCACAGCAAGTACAGTGCAGTCTCATACGCCGCTAAAGGACTTACAGTCGATCACTACACCCTGGTCATTACCAATACACAGTAAGTGTATCTCTACACACAGTTTGTTCACATGGACTTACAGTCGATCACTACACCCTGGTCATTACCAACACACAGTAAGTGTATCTCTACACACAGTTTGTTCAATAACTAATGGCTATGGCTATACACCGCTACAGGACTTACTTTTTTTTTTGTTTTTTTTTTGGTTTGTTTAACGACGCACTCAACACATTAAATTACGGTTATATCGGCGTCGGACATGGATATGTCGAGAAAAAACCCCAGTGGTCAGCTGACGGGGATCGATCCTAGACCGACCGCGCATCAGGCGGGCACTGTACCACTGGGCCACGCTGCCCGCCAGGACTTACAGTCGACCACTTCACCCTAGTCAATACAAACACACTGGTCATTACCAACACACAGTAAGTGTATCTCTACACACAGTTTGTTCACATCACTAATGGCTATACACCGCTAAAGGACTTACAGTCGATCACTACACCCTGGTCATTACCAACACACAGTAAGTGTATCTCTACACACAGTTTGTTCAGTAACTAATGGCTATGGCTATACACCGCTGCAGGACTTACAGTCGACCACTTCACCCTAGTCAATACAAACACACTGGTCATTACCAACACACAGTAAGTGTATCTCTACACACAGTTTGTTCACTAATGGATATACACCGCTACAGGACTTTAAGTCTGTCACTACACACTGGCCATTACCAACACGCAGTAAGTTTATCTCTACACACAGTTTGTTCACATCACTAATGGCTATACACCGCTTCATGACTTACAGTCGACCACTTCACTCTAGTCATTACCAACACACTGGTCATTACCAACACGCAGTAAGTTTATCTCTACACACAGTGTGTTCACATCACTAATGACTATACACCGCTTCAGGACTTACAGTCTATCACTACACCCTGGTCATTACCAACACGCAGTAAGTTTATCTCTACACACAGTTTGTTCAATAACTAATGGCTATACACCGCTGCATGACTTACAGTCGACCACTTCACTCTAGTCATTACCAACACACTGGTCATTACCAACACGCAGTAAGAGTATCTCTACACACAGGGTGTTCAATAACTAATGGCTATACACCGCTACAGGACATACAATCGATCATTATTCCCTGGTCATTACCAACACACAGTAAGTATATCTCTACGCACAGTTTGTTCAATAACTAATGGATATACACCGCTACAGGACTTTAAGTCTGTCACTACACCCTGGTCATTACCAACACACAGTAAGTTTATCTCTACACACAGTTTGTTCACATAACTAATGGCTATACACCGCTACAGGTCTTACAGTCGATCACTACACCCTGGTCATTACCAACACACAGTAATTATATCTCTACTAAAAGTGTGTTCAATAACTAATGGCTATACACCGCTGCAGGACGTACAGTCGACCGCTTCACTCTGGTCATTACCAACATACTAGTCATTACCAACACACAGTAAGTATATATCTACTAACAGTTTGTTCAATAACTAATGGCTATGCATCGCTACAGGACTTACAGTCGATCACTTCGCCATGGTCATTACCAACACACTGCTCATTACCAACACACATTAAGTGTATCTCTACACACAGTTTGTTCACATCACTAATGGCTATACATCGCTACATGTCTTACAGTCGATCACTACACCCTGGTCATTACCAACACACTGGTCATTACCAACACACAGTATGTTTATCTCTACACACAGTTTGTTCACATCACTAATGGCTATACACCGCTACAGGACTTACAGTCAATCACTACATACTGGTCATTACCAACACACAGTAAGTGTATCTCTACACACAGTTTGTTCACATCACTAATGGCTATACACCATTACAGGACTTACAGTCGATCACTACATACTGGTCATTACCAACACACAGTAAGTGTATCTCTACACACAGTTTGTTCACATCACTAATGGCTATACACCGGTACAAGACTTACAGTCTATCACTACACCCTGGTCATTACCAACACGCAGTAAGTTTATCTCTACACACAGTTTGTTCACATCACTAATGGTTATACACCACTACAGGACTTACAGTCAGTCACTACACCCTGGTCATTACCAACACACTGGTTATTACCAACATCCAGTAAGATTATACCCACACTTAATGTGTTCACATCATCAAGGCTGTTCCTGGGCTATAAAGGCCTCGGAACACAGATAGCTACTCTCATTCACTAATGTCAAAACCTATACTAGCTCTGGAATTTTCTTTTTGGCTGACGATTCAAAACTGCGCCCAATTTCCTCAACTAAATTGCACACTTTTTCTATTTGGCATAATACTTTGCGCCATTCAAAATTGTATAGCACCATCACCCCCGCCCCCGCCTGCTACCGACCTTGGTCGGGCTGCTGGTGCTCCCTTGCACC
>JAECMU010082845.1:1131-11463 GCA_016106625.1 Dracogyra subfuscus
CCCCCCCCGCAAAAAAACAACAACAACCCAACAACAACAACAAACAAAGAACCCCAAACAAACAACCAACCCAACAACTAACAAATTAAAAACCACACATATATTGAGAGGAAATCCGCTGTCGCCACTTCATGGGCTACTCTTTTTGATTAGCAGCAAGGGATCTTTTATATGCACCATCCCACATACATAATAGCACATACCACGGTCTTTGATATACCAGTCGTTATGCACTGGCTGGAATGAGAAATAGCTCAATGGGTCCACTGACAGGGATCGATCCCAGACCGACTGCGCACCATCCCACAGACATAATAGCACATACCACGGCCTTGATATGCCAGTCGTTATGCACTAGATGGAATGAGAAATAGCTCAATGGGCCCACTGACGGGGATAGATCCCAGACCGACTGCGCAACAAGCGAGCGCTGTACCACTGAGCAATGTCTCACCCCCAGTGGAGTCGGTGTAAATCCTCCGCTCCGACTTCACCCGTACTGACCACAAACCCGCTGTGTCAGAATGGACGTCTTTCAAACTTTAAAATTCTAGATACACGGCTGACATGGAAGTCTTACATCGATGCCACAGAGGCAAGAGCTGTCAGGAAACTGTCACTAATGAAGAAACTGGCTGGGACTAACTGGGGTGCCAATTCCAAGATCCTCAAGCAGGTATACACCGGAACTATAAGACCTACCATGGAATATGCCTCTCCAACCTGGACAACTGCTTCAAAAGTGCAGCACATGGGCCTCAGAATCATCCTTGGTGTTATGAAGAGCACTCCAATCAGAGAAATGGAAAAAACAACAACAGATCTTGAGCCATTGGAGTCCAGGCGATAATATAAGATTCTCATCCAAGGAGAAAAAATGAAAAGACTGTCGTCACACCCCCTACACCAAAAGCTCCAGGACATGACCAAAAACAGACTGAAAAGGCAAAGTCTCAACCACCATGTAAAAGATCTGCAAAAAAGGCACACTGATGTTCTCATTCAAAATACCCATCAATATGAAGAGCTTTCTCCAAATATCTGGTCACCAACACACAATCTCCCAGAAATCAGATTGGATGTTCCAGGATTAACAGCAAAGGGGGAGCAATCACCATCTCAACAGGCAGGCAGCTGCCTCCCACAACACAACTCTTCCATATCATATAGTGAAGCCAAGACAATCTTAAAACGAAAATTCAAATGTGATTGGAAGACAAGAAATGGTGGATACAGCCCTGACTGACAGCATTAACCAACTAGATGGAAAAGAACAAACTTTAATCTTCCGTCTTCGCACTGGACATTGTAGACTTAAGAAGCACCTAAAAAGGATAGGACTTGCAGAGATGGCCCAATGTGAATGTGGTGCAGAAGAGCAAACAGCGGAACATGTTCTACAAACCTGCCCGCACCTAGAAGAAGTTCGACAGAAAGTTTGGACGGAAGACACGTCCTTCAACACCAAACACTGGGGACCTGTCGACGATCTCCGGAAGACGGCAAACTTCATCGCCACATCCGGATTACTGATATGACGGCCGTAACATGATTGAACGCAGATGAAGAAACTTTTAAAAAAGGAGAAAAAAAAGGTTTTATTTAACGACGCACTCAGCACATTTTACTCACGGTTATATGGCGTCAGACACATGGTTAAGGACCACACATATTTTGAGAGGAAACCCGCTGTCGCCACTTCATGGCTACTCTTTCCGATTAGCAGCAAGGAATCTTTTATTTGCGCTTTCCACAGGCAGGATAGCACAAACCAGGAATGGATCACTGGTCGCTGCAAGTGGTTTACACCTACCCACTGAGTCTTGCGGGGCACTCACTCAAAGTTTGGAGTCGGTATCTGGATTAAAATTCCCATGCCTCGACTGAGATCCGAACCCAGTACCTACCAGCCTTTTGACCGATGGCCGAACCTCGACGCCACCGAGGCCGGTCAAACCCAATACCGACGATGCCTAATTTAAAATTTACTTCAAAGATCATGCATTTTTATTTAATTATGTTTTTGCTTTCTCGACTGACTGATATAAAACTAACCCTTTGAACCAAAGGAACAGCAGGCTACAATACGTTCGTGACAAGATCTATTTGGAATACGCTGATGAGTTCCCCTGATAAGAACAGTTTACATTTGTTAAGTCCGTTGTTCTAAAGGGGAAAAAAAAGAGGAAGCAGAAACCGGCTTCGGTTGTGTCGTGGTTAAAGGGACATTCCTGAGTTTGTTGCATTGTAAGATATTTTCGACTAATAAAATATTTCTACGATTAAACTTACATATTAAACATATTTTCTTGTTTAGAATATCAATGTCTGTATGTTTAATGTATTTCTGGTCGTCTTAATATTTTTAAGTAGCCCAAACTGCGTTTCGTCTTCAAATAATTTCGTACGTACGATTTTTTTTTTTTTTATGCAATAAAATGAAAATTAACTTAGTACAAATATTAGAACGACCAAAAACATGTTTAATACAGAGCCACTAATATTCTAAACAAGAAAATATATTTAATATGTAAGTTTAATCGTAGAAATATTTTATTAGTCGATAATATCTTAAAATATTGCAACAAACTCAGGAATGTCCCTCTAAGCCATCGGGCATAGAACTGGTAGGTACAACGTTCGCAGCACGGTACCGGCTCCCAGTAATAACGACTCGGTGTGTAGGTGTAATACCATTACACTTTCTTCTCTCTCACTAACCAACTAACACGAAACCCACTGTCCTGGACAGACAGCCCAGATAGCTGAGGTGTGTGTGTCCAGGACATCGTGCTTGAACCTTAATTGGATCATAAGCACGAAAATACGTTAAAATGAAATGAAATGACAACGCCCGGAATTTCGGAGACCATTACTAACCAACTAACAACTAACCCACTGTCCTGGGCAGACAGCTCAGATAGCTGGCGTGTGTGTCCAGGACAGTGTGCCTGAACATTAATTTGATTATAAGCACAAAAATAAGTTGAAATAAAATGACCAGAGACCCGCCGTACTGAATAGAGAGCCAGTGACAGAAAAAGTATATGCCCAGCCAGGACAGCGTCCTTAAAGGGACATTCCCGAATTTGTTGCATTGTAAGATATTTTCGACTAATAAAATATGTCTACGATTAAAGGTACATTCCTGAGTTTGTTGCAATATTTTAAGATGTTATCGACTAATAAAATATGTTTACGATTAAACTTACATATTAAATAAATTTTCTTATTTAGAATATTAATGGCTCTATATTAAACGTGTTTGTATTTTATTTCCTAAAAAACATCTTTTCGTTCGTACGAAATTATTTAAAGACGAAATCCACTTTGGGCTTCTTACAAATATTAAGACGACCAGAAACACATTGAATATACATACATTAATATTCTACACAAGAAAATATATTTAATATGAAAGTTTAATCGTATAAATATTTTATTAGTCGAAAATAGCTTACAACACACTCGGGAATGTCCCTTTAAACTTACATATTAAATATACTAGTACTCGTATTTTCTTGTTTAGAATATCAATGTTTGTATATTTACTGTATTTCTGGTCGTCTTAATATTTGTAAGAAGCCCAAATTGGATTTCGTCTTCAAATAATTTCGTACGTACGAAAAAAACATTTATGAAATAAAATGAAAATTAATCAGAAACACGTTTAATATACAGCCACTAATATTTTAAACAAGAAAATATATTTAATATGTCAGTTTAATCGTAGAAATATTTTATTAGTCGATAACATCTTAAAATATTGCAGCAAACTCAGGAATGTCCTTTTAAACCTTAACCGCACCGTGTTCAAATGAAAGATATACTCAAAATGAAAGTACATGTAACTGTAAGTGTATCTTACTCATGTTATATTGGCTTTTTTGTCTTTTCTCTCAGGCAACCGTAGTTCACCACATGCGGTTTGTGGAGGCCAAACAAGACGTGGAGGAGGACGCAGCAACTTACTCAGTGAGATACCAATACCGGGCGTACTCCCGTCCTCAGTATTCCTGGAGATCTGAAGACAGCGTTCTCTTTCGTGAGTATCGCTTATTGGCCTAGTTACGACTTTCAAATTTTTCATTCAGACCTCGACGTCAAAAAAAACCCAGAAGAAAAAAAAGAATGAGGGAGTGATTGAATACCGCCCTACTTAGAATATAGGGAGCCAGATATCACTACATTAATATCATGAAGATTTATATGCTAAGGGGAGGTAAGAAGTACTCACCGTGAGCAAAAGTAATAGCTCCCCTTAAAGGGACATTCCTGAGTTTGCTGCAATTTTTAAGATGTTATCGACTAACAGAGACTTTTTACGATTATAATTACATATCGAATGTGTTTTTCTGCATAAAATGTTAGTGACTATATATTAAACGTATGTTTGATCGTTCTAATATTTGTTCTTTGTTAAATTTCATTTTATTTCGAAAAACATAGTTTTTTCGTACGTATGAAATTATTTTAAGATAAAATCCAGTTTGGGCTTCGTACAAATATTGCGACGACCAGAAACACATTGAATATACAGACACTGAAACTCAGGAATGTCCCTTTAAATGTCTGCATTATGTAGTTGTCACCGGCCTCGATGAAAGGAAATGTTTTATTTACGGATATTTGGCGTAGAATATATGTCAAAGGACAACAGATATATTGACGGAGGGAACCCACTGTCGCCACTTCATGGGCTACTCTTTTCAGTTAGCAACAAGAGATCTCTTTACATGCACTATCCCATAAACACCGGCCTCGATGGCGTCGTGGTACATGGTTCGCGGCCCGGTGCCGGCTCCTACTCAGAGCGAGTTTTAAAGACTCATTGGGTAGGTGTAACGCCACTACACCCGCTTCTCTCTCACCAACAACTAACCCACATTCCTGGACAGACATTCCCAGATAGCTGAGGTGTGTGCCCAGGACAGCGTGTTTGAACCATAATTGGATATAAGCACGAAAAATAAGTTTAAATGAACCGGCCTCGGTGGCCTAGCGGTTAAGTCGCCGGACAACAGGCTGGTAGGTACTGGGTTTGCAGCCCGGTACCGGCTCCCACCCAGAGCGAGTTTTTAAGGACTCATTGGGTAGGTGTATGGCCGCTACTCCCTCTTTTCTCTTTCACTTACAATAACAACTAACCCACTAATTTCTATTCTGTCCTGGACAGACAGCTCAGATAGCTGAGGTGTGTGCCCAAGACAGGCGTGTGCTATAACAGCTTTCTCTGAATGTGCACGTTAAACAAAAAAGTAAAGTAAAAGTAAAAGTTTAAATGAAATGAAAGATATTACTACATTGATATGATGTAAAGTTACATTGTTAAGGGGAGCTAAGCAGTACTGGCCTTGAGCAAGGAGGAGGAGGAAGGATTGTTTAACGTGCACAGTCAGAGCAAGCTGTTGTAGCGCACGCCTATCTTGGGCACAGGCACCGACCGTCGCCGGTTTCTCTGTCCAAGACAGGAAAGGTAGGAGGGAGGACCGCTTGCGCTTACCGGTACAAGGGAGCACCAGCAGCCCGACCGTGGTCGGTAGCTTTTTTTTGGTTTGTTTAACGACGCACTCAACACATTATAATTACGGTTATATCGGCGTCGGATATATGGTTATGTCGAGAAAAAACCCCAGTGGTTAGCTGACGGGGATCGATCCTAGACCGACTGCGCATCAGGCGGGCGCTGTACCACTGGGCTATGCTGCCCGCTTGGTCGGTAGCAGGCGGGGTTAACTTGAGCAGGAGTAATGAATGTAATAACTCCCCTTAAATGTTAAGGTCTGCATTATATAGTTGTTGGTTTGGTAACAGCGTCGCCATTTTGTAAATTGAGTAGCGAAAACTGGTATATGGAACAATGCAAGTAGATAGCAAGTTTCCAGTACATGTAACTGGACCAGTAAAATAGAGTATGAGACTGTCCACATCAATATGTTATAGAGTAGTATAAATATGTATCATAGGGCTGTGAACATCAAACGTTTGTAGTACAATAATAAAATATGAATAACTGTTACAATTTCTTTTTTCTTTTTTCACAACAGCGGACGCCTCCATTATAATCACAGACAGCTACAACGGACGGGAAGGGGAGGTAATTCTGAAGCTGCTCCAGGCTCAGCACGACCAGATCAGTTTGTGGATCAAGGAGGACGACGTCGCGTACACCATCAAGTTTAAGCCGCACCCTTCCAGCACGCCGAGAACCGAGCGCTCTTTCCCGGAGATCTCCTTCCACACGAACTTGAACCCCGTGACAGAATACGACAGACACCAGAGGTCGCGCATTGCGTTCGAGGCAGACGTCGAAACTCCGGGCTATGAGTTCAAGTACATGTTCTGGTCCATGGTGACCCTTAACAAGTCAGAGGTGGTGTTGAATTACGGCTCCTCCTTGCCCAACTTCGAGTCGGACAGCGGGCCTCTGCACGAGGTGTCCCGACCACGGGACAATCTCCACCTATCGGAGTACGAAGTTTCCACCGATGACCTAGGCGACGGTGCGATTATCACCCTGCAGGTCATCACAGCTCACAAGGGTGCCCCTTCGTCCCCCGTCGCACAGGTACGCGAGACCTATACTTTCATGCTGCACCCGAAATCTACTTCTGGTCCGTTCACTGCTGGGTCAATTGCGATTCTGGACCAGCCTCCTGTCGTCTGCTGGGCGGGCGCCCCGTGTTCCATCACGTGCTCGGCTTACGGCAACAAACCTATCTCCGTGGAGATCCTTCGAGCCAACTCTGACGGTTCAAAGGAAGAGCTTGCCACAGCTCCTAAGACTGAGCTCAAAGGAGAAGGCTGGATCGACGCGGTTTTCCAGATCGATCAGGCTGGAGAGTACGTCTGCCATGCGAACAGTCAGGTCAAGGACACCGAAACACACGTGGCAGTGTACAAAATTTAAATAAACCCGTGAAAACGCTTGAGGTTTCGTTTACCAAAATACTTGAGAGTTTACGAAATTTAAACGAGTGAGGACAATGAGTTGTCGTTTACAGAGACACATAACAGTTTGCAGAATGTTTGATTAATGGATACTGGGACACACGTGACAGTGTACACAATTTAAACCTACGAAGACACTTGAATTCTCGTTTACCGAGACTAATGTGAGTTTGCAAAATTTAAACACAAGAAGACAATAAGTTCACGTTTACACATGGCAGCTTACAAAATGATTCACTAATGTTTCATAATCAAATTTTCTTTATTTGTAATAGAAGAAATTAAGTATCCACAGAAATTTACAGATTCTGGTATTCAGTTGAAAAAACCCAAAAACAAAACACTGACTAAAATCCGTGTTCATGTACAGTGATCAATGTCGATATAGTAACCATGATGTTGCAATAGCTGAACACACCGACTGATTAAAATATTAAAACCCTCGTTGTTTACCGTCAACTGTTGCGAAATGGAATTACTCTCCTCTCACTATAAGATAGAAGCTTGTTCAGAACGTTATAGTCGGCCAGACAACATTGATAAAAGGGCCTGAAAATATTTTGGGTGACGTTTCTTTGTTACAATCAATCTAGCTATAAAGATGTGTCCTATATAGTCTCCAGATCAACGTCCAGATGGATGCCAGTTGACAAAATGCCTAAATTAGCCATGAATCAACATTCAAAATGGCCGCCATATGCATTTGAATGAATAATTCTGAGAACAAGTAACTCATCACATTTCATCAATATAATTGACTTTGGCCTGTTTCATTGCACATCAATATTATATAAACATGTCAAATGCTATGATAATTCTGCACACAACGTTTAACATAAACCAAAATCCAAGATGGCATCCACTCTAGTGATGTTACCTGAGGTACACTGAACGAGTCTGGCTCATTGTAACACTGATATGCCATGCTTTTAAATAATGATCTGTGTTGGCTGGCTGACTATAACAGGCAACTATAATTGAAAGCGAGAGAGAGAGAGAGAGAGAGAGAGAGAGAGAGAGAGAGAGAGAGAGAGAGAGAGAGAGAGAGAGAGAGAGAGAGAGAGACAGACAGACAGACAGACAGACAGACAGAGAGAGACAGACAGACAGACAGACAGAGAGAGACAGAGAGGCTGTCAGACAGAGAAAGCGAGGGGTTTTTTTAACGACACCACTAGAGCATATTAATTGATTATTACTCATCGGCTATTGGATGTCAAACATTTAGTAATTCAGACATTAATATACTAGTCTTAGACGGGTATCAATCCCAAACTGAGAGAGAGTGAGAGAGAGAGAGAGAGAGAGAGAGAGAGAGAGAGAGAGAGAGAGAGAGAGAGAGAGAGAGAGAGAGAGAGCGAGAGAGAGGGAGGATTAATTTATTAATGATTCAAAAAGGAAGCAATGAAACAAATGCTTAAAGGGACATACCCTAGTTTCAGTTCATGAAAATTAACATTAAGTTTAGTTTAATTTACAAACCTGTAACACATTTTTATAAAGTTACAATTAAGTGAAACATGAGTCTTTGACTTTGAAATGGTGAAATACCCTCTAAAATTGAATAAAACTCGACTACATAACTGTTACTTCTCAGTGGCACGTGCCTTTTTTTAAATATGAGAAATGCATTTTGTGATATTAAAAAACATCAGGATGACCAAAAACACTTCGAATGTACGGAAATTGATACATTAAACAATAAAATTTAAGTAAAGTATGATTTCAGTTATCAAAAAACGCCTCTAATAGTCAAAACTATTTCTTAGTGTTTAAAAACTAGGGTATGTCCCTTTAAGTGTTTAATAAATCTTAAATGTCAGATTTCTAATTGCTATTTCAACAAAACAATATAAAAACAAAACCCAAAAAACAAATACCACAAAAAAAGAATCCTAAATAATACAGCAGCGGCAGCACCAGCAGGAGTAACAACATCAACTACAATAACAAAATACACCCAAAGCCTAGCTAATGATTTTCAATTCATTCTATGGACATAAACATAATTTTACATAATAAATTTGCATAATTACAACAACAACAAGAAAACCCACAACAACAACAACATCAAACCCAGCGACTTCACACAAATATTAAAATATACATGTAACATGGTAAAATTAGTAAAAGATAAAAATAAACAGAAAGGTGAAATAACTATTAAAGATTGTGATTGCCTCGGTGGCGCTGGTGGTTAAGCCATCGGACTACAGGCTGGTATGAACAGGGTTCGCAGCCCGAAACCGGCTCCAACCCAGAGAGAATTCTTAAACCGGCATTCCCTGGAATATGTTTATTATTTAAACATATAGAACAGAAAATCCCATTACGTTTGGTGTATATATGGCGCCGCACTCAGCATTGGTTTCACTAAGCTGGCTTATCCAGGTCAACAACATAACCATTATTTTGAAAGTGGGACGCTTTTGACGGGCTCCTACCGATCTCGGTTTTCATTAGCTTATCACAAGTGTGAAATTCCCCAACAAGAGATCACGTGAGATTTCGCAATTTTTGAACAAATTTAACTGTCTTGATTGAGCGGCCGTCTCATAACTCCAAAACATAGTTATATCCAAATTGGTATGGTACGTCTTTCTAGGGGTCGGTGGGTAGGGGATCTGCCTTTAAATGTTGACAGTGGCCAACTGTTGGCATACGCGTTACATGTAAGGGCGTGTTGCTAATTACGTAACGCTCTTGGGGTAGAGGAAGAGGGTACTGTCTTCGATTTACGTAACATTTTTCAAGACTATGTTATTTGTATTCATTACTTAAACCTAAAAAGGTGGATTTTTTGGAAATGTGCGGTTAGTCTAAGATCGATCCGCATCGACGGGTATATAAAAGTCCATGGTATGTGATATCCTGTCTGTGGGATGGTACATATAAACGAGTCATTGCTAAAAAAATAAAAACAAAAAAACAAACCCACACCAATGTAGGGTTTCCAAGGCGCGTGTGCAGGGATTTCAGCGGGGTTGGGGTTATAGAATGTTTTAAAGCTTGGGCAAGTAAGGGTTTTGACCTTCAATACTCCCCCACCCCCACCCCCCCCACACCCCCACACCCCCACACACACATGCACCCGATTTCTCTCTAAGATTATATGTAAAAATTACCAAATGTTAGACATCCAACAGCAGATGGAAGGAATGAGAGGATATGTTTTATTTAATGACGCACTCAACACATTTTATTTATGGGTGTATGGCGTCGGATGATTATTAAATCAATATGCTCTCCCCCCAACTTTCTCCCTTCCAAGCGAAAGAATATTTATTTGAATTTGTCGATTTTAACACGTAAAATTAAGAATGAATGAATGAATGTTTAACGACACCCCAGCACGAAAAATACATCGGCTATTGGGTGTCA
>JAECMU010082846.1:0-17093 GCA_016106625.1 Dracogyra subfuscus
AAGTTGGAAGTCTACTGGGATATTCTGAAAGAAAATGGTATATAAATAAATAATACTTTTTTACGATTCATCTTGTCAGAAACGAAATCTGTTAATTGGATGGGTGGGATGTAGGCCAGTTATAAAGCATTCACTCGATACGCAATCAGTCTGGGATCGATCCCCATTAGTAGCCCATTGGGCTATTTCTCACTCTAACCAGTGCACCATGACTATAAAAGGCCGTGGTATGTGTTATCCTGTCTGTGAGATTGCGCATATAAAAGATCCCTTAATTGGTGTTAATCAAAAAGAGTAGCCCATGAAGTGGTGACAGTGACTTTCCTCTCTCAATATCTGTCTGGTCCTTAACCATGTGTCCGATGCCATATAACAGTAAATAAAATGTGTTGAGTGCATCATTAAATAAAACATTTCCTTCCTTCTTCTTCTGATAGGTATCTCATAGATGTCCTTAAAATATGATTATTTTAATCACCCATTTGGTGAGAACATCATAAATTATTTATAACATCACATGATCCATTTGCCACAGCTACACCATCCAATGAAATGAGCACAATTGAAATTGATTGCTCTGTAATATATAAGTTAATCCAAAACTGGAAACACAACATGGATAAGTTTCATTTGAATAAGATGTTTAAAGTTATTTTAACCCTAGTTTTTTAGAGGATAAGTAAAAAAACTGAATACCACATTTGTGTCGATTAGATACCTTTCATGTTACAGCTTGCTTGAACACATATCCATGCTTTTGTTTGTTAAATAGTATTCTCTATGTATCCCAACTAACAGTTCTAGGTGTGAGTCAGTGGTTTTATCACACTAATTTTGTCTCATGTCTGTAAAGTCAAAAAGTGAGTTATCAGTAATACAGTACTGTGTAATTAAAGGGACATTCCTGAGTTCGCTGCATTTCTGACTAATATAATATTTCTGCGATTAAACTTACATACTAAATATATTTTCTTGTTTAGAAATATCAGTGTTTGTATATTCAATGTGTTTCTGGTCGTCTTAATATACATTTATAAGAAGGCCAAATTGGATTTTGTCTTCAAATAATGTTGTACGTACAAAAAAAATTATTTTAAGAAATAAAATGGAATTTAATGTAGTACAAATATTAGAATGATCAGAAACACATTTAATATACAGCCAGTGATATTTTATGCAGAAAAATATATTTCATGTATAATTACAATCGCTAAAAGTCTCTGTTAGTAGAAAAACATCTTAACAATTGCAGCAAACTCGGGAATGTCCCTTTAACAATTAAATGTTTTTTTTAACTACTTTTGTCACAAACTATAACTTCTAGATCACCTCTATATGCAAATCAATAAACTAAAATGTATTTTCATTTTTTCAATATTGTTTAACGTGCACATTCAGAGCAAGCTGTTATAGCGCACGCCTGTCTTGGGCACACACCTCAGCTATCTAAGCTGTCTGTCCAGGACAGAATAGAAATTAGTGGGTTAGTTGTTATTGTTAGTGAAAGAGAAAAGAGGGTGTAGCGGCCATACACCTACCCAATGAGTCCTTAAAAACTTGCTCTGGGTGGGAGCCGGTACTGGGCTGCGAACCCAGTACCTACCAACCTGTTTTCCGGCGACTTAACTGCTAGGCCACCGAGGCCGGTTAAAATGTATTAATGCCAGGTGACCTTTATAATGAGTTTCTATTTCAATTGCTTTTTTTTTTTTTTCAGGACTGGTTCCCAAGGGAGATAAGCGACCAAGTCAGGCAAACATTGTGGATGTAGACACTCCCTATGAAGGTATGCTGTTAATTGCCAGTGGAAGTTCTCAAGTGTGGGAAACTGAAGCAGGTTTCCACTCTAAAACTATATGTCATAATTACCAAATGTTGGACATCCATTAGTCGATGATTAATTAATCAATATGCTCTAGTGATGTTGTTAAGCAAAACAAACTTTCTCAAGTGGGGGTGGAGTGAGGTGGTGGGGGTTGAGGTCAGTACTATAATTAATACTTTATGACTGTTGGGTCTGCAGTAACTTTCTAAAACTGTTTATAATGTGTTTTGAAGGTGATGGTTACAGTTCCAAAATATTGACTTGGACTGCGGACTTCGTCACCCACTCTATTTCATTCACAGCCCTGATAACATTTTCTGGCCATCTTTTAACAGAATATTTGATTTTAAAAAACATTATTTAAAAAAAAAAAATGTACATAATATTTTCATATACTTTTATGACACCCACTAGCCTATGTGTATTTTTCTGTTGAAGTGTCGTTAAACATTCATTCCTTCGTTCGTTTGTTCATTCCATTTATTCATTCCATTCCATTCCATTCATTCATTCATTCATTCATTTTGTGTGTGTGTATGTGGTTTTTTAAAAATTAATTTATTTTTTATTTTTTATATACAAGAAAGTAATATTAATATATAATTGAATGTAATTATAGTGAAATATACCGGCCTTGGTGGCCATCGGTTAGGCCATCGGTCTACAGGCTGGTAGGTACTGGCTTCAAATCTCAGTCGAGGCATGGGATTTTTAATCCAGATACTGACTCCAAACCCTGAGTGAGTGCTCTGCAAGGCTCAATGGGTAGGTGTAAACCACTTGCACCGACCAGCGATCCATAACTGGTTCAACAAAGGCCATTGTTTGTGCTATCCTGCCTGTAGGAAGTGCAAATAAAAGATCCCTTGTTGTTAATCGACATAAGAGTAGCCCATGAAGTGGTGACAGCGGGTTTCCTCTCAAACTCTGTGTGGTCCTTAACCATCTGTCTGATGCCATATAACCGTAAATAAAATGTATTGAGTGCGTTGTTAAATAAAACATTTCTTTCTTTCTTTCTTATAGTGAATTATCTGAAAAAAACATCCAGGAATTTTATTGTGTTGAGAAAGAAAATCTAAAATGTGATTTCCCATCCTGGCCAGTGCTCCACAACTAGTGTATCAAAGGCTTTTTGTATTGTTGTTTGTGCTGTCCTGTTTGTGGGAAAGTACATACAAACAAATCCCCTGCTGCTAATGAAGAAGAGATGACTATTATGTAAAAATGACCAAATGTTCAGTGGATGATGATTAATAAATTGTTGTGTCCACTGGTGTCCTTAAGAAAACCAATGTTTAACTAAAACCTGATTTACAGTTACTAAATCCTCACACCTTGATTTAAAAAATGTACTAGCCACAACTAAAAATTCACTAGCCCTACTTTTAATACATTATACTACTAGTAATAATTGGATATGTCGCCTGAAGAGGGAGATGGATCTTAAAAACCCTTAGATTTTGAGTGTGGTAGAGGGAATGGCAGGATTTGTTTTTTCACTAGCTGTCGGGAATGGCAACAATTGTTATTTAATAGCCCAGCAGTGAATGTCACTAGCCATGGGGGTGGGGCTATCATAATCTAGAAACCCTGTATATTTTGTATTTATATGTAACCTGTGAGTCAAACCAGTTTTATTATTTATTCCATAATATCTATAGTAATTACATTTTATATTTTAGTTTTTGTATGCATGCATGTGTGTGAGTAATTTGTAGTCTCCTACTGCTTCAACTACAGGGGACTATAGGTTTCATCTCTGTCCTGTCCATCTGTCTGTCCCACATATAGTTTCCGAAAAAATACTTCACAATACTTTAAAATATTAAGCTAAAATTTTGTGTGTAACTTTATCCTGTACTGCTACAGATCAAGTTTGACTTTCACAGTATACCTATTTTTTTTCACAGAGTTATGGCCCTTGAATTTAGGAACTACTAAATTTGTTGGGCCTGGTAGAGGACATGTATTGCTTTAATAGCACTCTCAGAATGCTTGTTTATGATGTTCTAGGAATATTTCCAAGAAGTGCCAAGAGACGCCATAGATCACGTGTTATCGACACAGAAGAGGACTCCATGCAGGAAGGTATAGACACACAGTGAACATTGCTTAAACAACCACCTCATCAAAATATTTACAAAGAATTACCCCTTCATAATGTTAAAATATGACTCGATGAGATATTTATGCAAATTTGAGCTATGACCATATTCAGATATTAGTGGCAATCTGCTCTATCTCTTTATTTAGATTTTGATGGTAATTTATTCTTTTAGCTTTGTTAAAATATGAAAATTTACTCTTATCACAATATAGGTAGGATGTAGCCCAGTGGTAAAGTGCTCAGTTGGTGTGTGGTTGGTCTAGGATCGATCCCTGTTTGTGGGCCTTTTGGTCTGTTTTTCGTTCCAGCCAGTGCACCACGACTGTTATATCAATGGCTGTGGTATGTGCTATCCTGTCTGTGTAGTGGTGCATATAAAAGATCCCCTGCTACTAATTCGAAACAAATTGTAGCAGGTTTCTGCTCTAAGACATGTTGGAATTACCAAATATTTGTCATCCAATAACCAATGATTAACAAATCAATGTACTCTAGTGGTGTTAAAATATTTATGGATAACTGTATTTGTTAAGACTCACTGAGATATTTATGGCAAATTACTCTATCACATTATTACAATATTCTGGGCAATTGTCTCTTATCAGATCTGGTTCAATAAATACTCATGAACATTCATTCCATTAATTCATGGTAATGTGACAGACATTTATGCTTATCACTTAATTTAAATATTCATGCCAATTTACTCTTATCACTTAATTTAAATATTCATGCAAATTTACTCTTATCACTTAATTTAAATATTCATGCAAATTTACTTGGTTATGTCAATAAAATATTTATGTGAATTTATACAATCACGTCATGCAAATTTCATGAAATCTTACTTCATCACTTCATTACAATATATGTAGTCATGGAAATGTACTCAATCACCGTATTAACATTTTCATTGAAATCGATTTTGTCACTTCATAAAAATATTGAATATACAGACTTCTACTTCATTACGTCATCAGAATATTAATGGCAATTCATTCTATCCTCGGATAGGAGCTCACAATTCTCAAATATGTGTTTGGCAAGATATTTTATATTATTTCATTTTAATTTTGATTATTAATCTACCAGTTACTAAGTAATGTGTATATTAATAAAATAAAATAAAAATAGATATGGTTTACACATACGCTTAATTGAAATAAACTTCATATTTTATACCAGTCTTGTATATTTGACATAAACAGTTTGGTACAATTATTGTACAATTTTCCACTTTTTTTTATATTTCCAGTACCGTTCAGAAGCATTGAAAAGCCGATGAGACAGTCTGTCAGTTCTGAGTCACCACCATTGAATCCAACACGAGAGGAAGGTACGTACTGGTTTCCTTTTTGTATAAAAGTAACAATAATGGATTTTTTAAAGAGATTTTCCTGAGTTTGCTGCATTGTAATATGTTTCCAACTAATAAAATATGTCTATGATTAAAAAATTTATTTTAGGAATTAAAATGAAAATTAACCTAATACAAATATTAGAATGATCAGAAACACATTTAATATACAGCTGGTAATATTTTATGCTGAAAAATGTATTTGATATGTAATTACAATCATTAAAAAGACTCTGTTAGTCGATAACATGTTAAAAATTACAGCAAACTCAGGAATGTCCCTTTAATATTTTTATTTGAGTTAAAAAAGGACAAGATATGTGTGTCTATCGGGTATTATTTTTCAACAGTGCTTAAAATGTTTAACTCTTAACAAACTTTCTAGATGTTTGACATCCAATAGCCAATGATTATTAAATCAATATAAATCTAGTCGTGTTGTTAAAACATAACAAACATTTTAGCTTTTCATTTTGAAAATCACTATTCGTAGAAAAATTATAAAATTCATTACAAAAATGCAAACCTACATTTTATTTATTTTTACCGCCGTTCTGACCAGGACAAAAATTAAAAAAAATTAAGGGTATTTTTCCCAAAATTATACTTGTCAAATCATATTCTGTCTTTGTTAAATTATTTATTCAGAAGTACGTTGCGTTTTGACTTTGCCGTGTACTGTGCGGGTGCACAGGTGCATATTATTGATACTTGCAGAAAGCGGCTATATGTCGAAATCAGAATTTCAAGTAGCAGAATTGAACAGTTTATTGTAGTATGTCTGTATTAACTAATTCAACATCATCAATACATATCAAAAGTATAGATCAATAAGCACCTATGTATAATACAGTATTTATATGCCTGAATGCTAAAGCAGTAAACTTACGACACATGCAGACCAATTTCTGTTGAATCCGGGTTGTTTCGCCCTAAAACCATTTCGAACCCTGTCTTGTTTCGCCCGTAGACCCGTTCACCCAGGGTTAGTTTGTTCTAAAATCTTATTCGTACGGAGTCGTTTCGCCCCAAAGGTGAGTCGATTTGCCCCGATTATATATTTATTAGTGTAATTGTTTTGAAATAACATGAATATATCCACATTAGTTATTTAAACGATGATGAATAATGTGGATTTGAATTTTTTTTTTTTTTTCTTCCTCCGACAGAAAACAATTGGTTAGAATAAAATAATGGATCCAAAACTTTTATTTTTATTTCGACCACTTACATATATTTTGTGGGAAAAAAATCCGTAAACCATTTAATAAAAAATAGGTGGCCTTATGCATAGAGAATGCATACATTTATTTGACATAAACATTTTGGTACAATTATTGTACAATTTTCCACCTTTAATTTCCAGTACCGTTCAAAAGGATTGAAAAATCGACACGACAGTCTGTCAGTTCTGAGTCACCACCATTGAATCCAACACGTGAGGAAGGTATGTACTGGTTTCCTGTTTGTATAAAAGTAAAAATAATTGATTTTTTAAAGAGACATTCCTGAGTTTGCTGCATTGTAATGTTTCCGACTAATAAATTATTTCTATGATTAAATTTTTTTATTTTAGGAAATAAAATGAAATTTGACCTAATACAAATATTAGAATGATCAAAAATACATTTAATATACAGCTGGTAATATTTTATGCAGAAAAATTACAATCATTAAAAAGTCTCTGTTAGTCAATAACATCTTAAAAATTGCAGCAAACTCAGGAATGTCCCTTTAATATTTTTATTTGAGTTAAAAAAGGACAAGATATGCATGTCTATTGGGTATTATTTTTAAACAGTGCTTAAGAATGTTTAACTCTAACAAACTTTCTAGATGTTTAACATCCAATAGCCAATGATTAATAAATCAATATAAATCAATATGCTCTAGTCGTGTCGTTAAAACATAACAAACATTTTAACTTTTCATTTTGAAAATCACTATTCGTAGAAACGTTATAAAATTCATTGTGTCCGACGCCGATATAACCGTAATTATAACGTGTTAAGAGCGTTGCAAAACAAAACAAAAAAATTCATTGTATATGTTGACTTACGCATAGAGAATGCATACATTTATTTGACATAAACTTTTTGGTTCGATTATTGTACAATTTTCCACCTTTTTTTAATTAATTTCCAGTACCGTTTAGAAGCATTGAAAAGTTGACGAGACAGTCTGTCAGTTCTGAGTCACCACCATTGAATCCAACACGAGAGGAAGGTACGTACTGGTTTCCTTTTTGTATAAAAGTAAAAATAATGGATTTTTTAAAGAGATATTCCTGAGTTTGCTGCATCGTAATATGTTTCCGACTAATAAAATATTTCTATGATTAAAAAAAAATATTTTAGGAAATAAAATGAAAATTAACCTAATACAAATATTAGAATGATCTGCTGGACAATCAAGCTGACAACAGTGGTTCAAATCCCGTCAAAGCTGGCTCACACATTCATTCATCTTTCTCATCTATCACCCTCTGCCTATCATTCTCATTATCTTAATATAAAAAAATATTTCTATGATAAACAAATTTTATTTTAGGAAATAAAATGAAATTTAACCTAATACAAATATATTAGAATAATCAGAAACATGTTTAATATATAGCTACTAGTATTTTATACAGAAAAATGTATTTGATATGTAATTACAATCATTAAAAAGTCTGTATTAGTCAATAACAACTTAAAAATTGCAGCAAACTCAGGAATGTCTCTTTAATAAAAACTAATTGAGTTAAAAAAGGACAAGATATGTGTGTCTATTGGGTATTATTTTTAAACAGTGCTTAAGAATGTTTAACTCTAACAAACTTTCTAGGTGTTTGACATCCAATAGCCAATTGATGATTAATAAATCAATATAAATCAGTATGCTCTAGTTAAACAAAACAAACGTTTTAACTTTTCATTTTGAAAATCACTATTCGTACAAAAATTATAAAATTCATTGTATATGTTGACTTATGCATAGAGAATGCATACATTTTAAAGGGACAAACCCTAGTTTTTAAACACTACAGCATATACATGTATTTCACTGTTAGAGCCGTTTATGATCACTGAAATCAAACATTACTTATATTTTATTGTTTATAGTATCCATTTCCGTAGAATAAAGTGATTCTGGCTATCCTGTTGTTTTAATATCACAGAAACGTGTGTGCATCTGAGAAGTAGTGGTTATTGATTTGAGTTCATCAACATGTATGTTTTTTAAGGATACTTTCCGGTTTTAATGTTACAGACTCTTCTTTCACTCTTTTGTAACTATCCACATATCTATCCACGTATGTTACAGGTTTGTAGATTAACTAAACTTTTTTTTTTTTTTTTTTTTTTTTTTTTTTTTTTTTTTTTTTTTTTTTTTTTTTTTTTAGATTAACTAAACTTAGTATCCATTTTTACGAGTTGAAACTAGGGTCTGTACCTTTTAATTGAGTGGAATACATTATGTTTCCTTTCTTCAGGTACTTTAATTGAAAAAAACAGAAAAAAAACTACTAAATGCCCTCAACCAAATGACTCAACTGATGATGACGACGACAATGATGATGATGATTTTGATGCTGTCTCCATATCAAGTGAATACTCCTTCAAGTTTACCATGTCTCCAATGGTTCAAATATTGTCTCCCCTTCCTCCATCTCCTGCAAGACTTCAGGTAAAAACATTTCAAACTGATGTTTAAAAATGTTACATTTTTCTTACAGTTAATGACAGGACATTATCGTTTTGACTTCATATACAAAAAATATTTAGTACACATATCTTACCATAATTGCACTTACGATCTACATTTGTATTTTTTGTATATGCACTATTTCATTTTTTACTTAATGTGTTTTTCAAATATAGTAAGATGTACATTGGAAATTGTATTTCCTTTTTGTTTTACTTAATAAGTTTTTCAAATATAGTAAGATGTACATTGGAAACTGTATTTAGTTTTTTTACTTAATATCTTTCAAATATAGTAAGATGTTCATTGGAAATTTTGTTTCGTTTATTACTTAATATGTTTTTCAAATATAGTAAGATGTACACTGGAAATTGTATTTTGTTTTTTACTTAAATTGTATTTCGCTTTTTACTTAATATGTTTTTCAAATATAGTAAGATGTATATTGAAAATTGTATTTAGATTTTTACTTAATATGTATTTCAAATATAGTAAGATGTACATTGAAAATTGTTGGGAAAAGTAAAGCAACAAGGACTAATGATTCATTATTCCAACGGTAAAGATTGGTTTAGGATCAATCCCTATTAGTGGCCCCATTGGGCTATTTCTCGTTCCACCCAGTGCTCTACAACTGGTGTAACAAAAGCTGTGGGATGGTGCATATAAAAGATACCTTGCTGCTAATTGAAAAGAGTAGCCCATGAAGTGGCAACAGCAGGTTTCCTCTCTCTATATCTGTATGATCCTTAACCATATGTCTGATGCCATATAACCATAAATAAAACGTTTTAGGTGCGTCATTAAATAAAACATTCCTTCCTTCCTTCCTACAGTAGGGATATGCCAAGTGATGTCATTTGATATAAGAGACATTTGTGATAGGTACATGTATATAGATGAAGAATTTCATTGCAAAACGTGTTAAACAATATATAAAAAACCATTGTGTGAACACCACTCAGCCACTGTTCACACGTAGACAAACACAAGCTCTAATACAGTTTTCAGCAAAATGCGATACGATTGTCTAAGGATATATCACAAATTGCAGAGAAACTGATGTAGTGTTTATGGTTTGGAATGGAACGTTTCTAGGATTGGGTGTGTATAGTGGCATTTATCGCATTTTGCGATGAAAACTTCACATTTTCCAATTGTGATGTCATACAATTTAAGAGACAGTTGCTGTAATAGGTATATACATTTTCCAGTAGAGATGTCATTTGATTTAAGAGACAGTAGCGGCAATTGGTAAAAATATTTCTCAATAGTGATATCATCAAATTTAAGCGACTGTTCCTGTGATTGGTATATACATGTACATGTACATGAATATTTTTCAATAGTGATGTCATTAAATTTAAGAGACAATTGCTATGATTGGTGCATACATTTCTCAATAGTGATGCCATCAAATTTAAGACAGTTTCTGTGATTAGAGGATACTTTTTTACCTTAAAGCTGGTTGCTGCTGACTACGTATCAGTGACCAGATGGTTAATAAAAACCAAAAAAAACACGTGTGGTTTAGTTAAATAAGACAAACTTTAATTTTAATTTTATTTCTTCTTTTTTTCAGAATGCTAGTGAGGAGTCGAGTAGTGAGAATGAAGACGAAGACACAGAGATTGTCACTGCTTTTAATAATGATTATCCCGGTGGTGAGGCCAATGACACTTCTACGCCTGAACTAGATCAAGGAAAAGAGACTGCTGACAACAACCAGTTCAAACCTACACACTCTACTCCAATCAAAACACTTGTTCAAAATGAGGCAGCCAGTCAGAACATAATAAACACAATACACTCAAGTTTCAAACTACAAGAGGAAAAAGAATTTTCTGCCAAACAATTTGACAGTACTGATGGTGATATTGATATGAATGGAGATATAGATTTGTCTTCTGTTTTAGATACTGAAAAGGAAAACATTTCTGAGTCAAACACAGAGAAAGAAAGACTTTCTTCACTTAATAAAAATGAAAGTATTTGCTTGTCAAACATCAAAAAAGGAAAACTGTCTCTTGGTAAGAATTATATGGGTTCTTCAAATATTAACAAACCTAATTCTATTTCTGAAATGAACAGACATAATTCCAACACAGCTGATGTAGAGAATGATATTGACAGAAAAGTGGAAGATGAATTTTCCATAGAAAATGCTAGTACAATGTTTCAGCAAAGTTTAGAAAGTAATGCATCTGGAAAAAAAGGACCAACAAAAAAGGAGGAAAGTACAACGAAATTGATAAACACAAATCCTAACATCGACGATGAAGATTCATCTTTGTCCTTTGTGTCTGAGAGTACAAACAAAAACAGTGAAATCACGGTGGAATCGGAAAATACTCTCCACTCAAAATCTGTTGATTCTACCTATGAAATTAATGTATGTTCAAAGAAGGAAACAAAACTAGGAATGATGTTAAATGATTATGAAAAGAATATTGAGGACAATGCTAATTTGAACAATGGAGCAGAAGGAATATTTGAGGATTCTATAGACAATGCAAATGTTCTGTTGTCTGATAAAGATTCAGAAGATACAACTGGATCCAGAACTAAAAACAACCTCTCTGCCAAACATTATAATGATGAAAACACAAATATCATTTCTGAAAACAAGGAATATCATTCATACAAAGAAAAGCAACAACAAAATAAGTTTCCAACCATTGAGCATTCTGATAAAGAAAACAATTACGATGTAAATGTTGGTGATGCCACACAAGAAGGAAAACAAAAAGAGTATTTGGTTGAGTCAGGAAGCAAGACCAAAGCCAAAACTGAAGTCACTACAGAGGTAAAGTTTACAAAGTCTGATGTCATTGCAGAAACAAAATTTACCAAGTCCAGTGTCGCTTCAGAAACAAGCTTTTTAAAGTCTGATGTTACTTCAGAAGTGAAATCTGCTACAGACAAAACTAAACCTGATTCATGTTTGTCTGGCAGAAGAGACAACAAATTAGAAAGCAGCAGTTCTGAAGAAGAAATTGTCAGTCCTGTAACAAGAAAGACTGGACAGGTTATTCAGTCAGATCAAGACTCTTGCAGGAAATCAGAAACAATCTCCAAAGCTGTACCCACTGTGAAGAGACGAAAGGCAAGTTGGCCGAAAAGCAAAGAGCATGGACACATCAGGCTAGAGTTCAGAAGAATCACGTCATTACCGTTCGATGTGGATCATTTGACAAAGGATCGAGAGACATTTAAAGCCAGCAGGCTTAGTCAGGATAATAGTGATTCCGAGGATGAGCTTCCATTGTCAAAAATAATTTCAAAGCTCAGAACCTCTCCGGGAATAAAACGTTCAGATGAAGGTGCCACCAACACTAATTTATTGAAGGATACTAACAATAAGGTAGAGAGTACCAAAGTCGAAGATCTGGAGAATGAAAGAAGTGATGAAGAACGTTCTGAAACCCAATCCATGTTGAATAACAATTTGAAGAAGGTAGACATTAACAAGAGCTGTGTGGAAAGCAGTATTGCTTCAGACAATAAAACATCACAGAAATACATGCAGCCGTCTTGTGATTCACTGAAATCTGTCAGAAAGCAAAAGGCAGCAAGAAAAGTGCCAAAACTAAGCACCCAGAGTCGAGTTTTATCGACAGAATTCTGTGAAACAATGTCTGATAGTGAAGATAATACTGAAACTCTTGACACCAAGCATAATAAACATGAAAAACAATCACCTATTTTGAAATCAGCCAGGAAGCAAAAGGCAGCAAGAAAAGTGCCAAAATTAAACACCCAAAGTCGAGTTGTATCAGCAGAATTCTGTGACACAACCTCTGATAGTGAAGATAATACTGAAACTCTTGACGCCAAGCATAATAAACATGAAAAACAATCACCTAATTTGGAAAACAAAAATAAAAGTGTTGATTCTAATTTTGATGGTAATGATGATGCATTGGTTGACAATGATATGGATTCCATCAAAAATAAGTCTTCTGGTCATAATATGGTTGAGGTACATAGAAGAATTAAGAGATCATTAAGCCAGCCAAGTATTCTGAATCAGTCCATCGTTGCCAGAAGGCAGTTACGCTCCAAATCAACTCAGGACAGTGCATCACAACCTGTGCCTTCTGATGTGGGTCTAGTTCTCAATAAGAAACAGAAAAACAATGTGATTCCTTCTTCACCTTTACACAATCATGATCCTTACCCTCAGATATCAGAGTTAACTAAAAAGAATATAGGTACCAGTGTCCAAAGACCATCAAAAGCTTCTGAAAATGATGCCAAAGAAAGTGAAAGTGTTAACTCTGCTTCCAGTTGTTCACCATCAGAAGAAATGTGTTCAACACCGGTGAGGAAGAGTACTAGACACACAGAACTGTGGCGAAGTGGTAGGAAGAGTGCCAAGTCTAACAACAGCCGTAGCACCAGTCTGTCTGGAGACAGTGATGGCGACTCTCCTGTGAATGGGATCTCGGTCTTACAGCCAAGGCGACGAACTCGATCTCAGTCGAAACAAGTCCTCAAGAATTGCGTCCTCAAACCACTAGGAAAAGACGATCAGGGGAATCGTAAAGTTGTAGATTCAGAAGTAACCGCCGAATGTGATATAGACACTCTTGAAAAAATTGGTGCTAGTAGTGTGCTCACAAATAGTGGAACGAACACAACGAAAACATCTCCATGTATAGGTGATATGTTCATAAAGGAGGATATTGAAAAAAGGATTGAGAATTCCAAAAATGAAAAGTGTGTAGTTAATATGGAGTTTACTATGCAGAAGAGTGTTAATACTAGAGACGACATGTGTGATAATAACAGAACAGAAATGTTTAAGAGTAAGAGTGTTAAAGAAACAATAGACAAAACGAGACAGGAAAACTGTCTAAATACCGAGTTGAAAGAGAAGGTGGACAGAGATAATATTGAAAAGAGAGACAGCTCTTCAAAGATTCAAGTTGACAGTGATAATATTCTGACAGATCGAACACAGAATATCATCGAAGTTGACTGTCATGCTGAGGATGAACCAGACAGCAGTTGTATTGTCACTGATTTAAAACTTGGTTTAAAATCATCTGCATCAGATGCAAGTTACAAATCAATTTCTTTACAAGAAGAACATCTGCATGTACAGGTTGGTAAATCTGACTGCTGTTCAGAAATGAATAATCTCCAAACATCTGTCAACAGAACCATTGTTTCCTTGGTAACCGATTCTCCAAGTGCATTCAGAGCTGTTAGGAGTGGTGATAGAAAGTCTTCTTCCAGTAGCCAAAACATTCATTTTGCTAAACATATCATTCCCAGTGAAAGTAAAGACATATTTTCTATCCACAAAGAAGCTTCTGGTAAACTATCATCTGTGTCCGATAATGGCAAGCAAGTTGAAAGTCTTGATGCTTGTCAAGTGAGTAGGGATGATGAGGTTGTGAAGAAACCAGACTTTTCAAGCAGTCCTTCAGAAAGTGAAAATGTTTCCAAAGAAATAGATGGTCACAAAATTAGTCTAAAGGAGGAACTGATATCCAAAGGTCAAGAGATTAATAGTGTATCATCAAAAAATATTAAGCTTCAAAACCTTCGAAAGTCATACGGTATATCTTTTATTAAGTCTCACTCTGAAAGATCATCACACACTGTGGTAAATGATGATGATAAATCCAAAGAGCAACAGATTGACAGTTTATCAATAAGAAACACAGCACAGGATATTCGAAAGTCCAGCAGCATGTCTTTCATTCCATCTAATATTGAGAATGTGTCAGATTCCGTGGCAAATGATGATGACGAAACCAGCAGAAAGTCCTTGACAGTGGATCCTTGTGATTCTCTGATGTTGGATTCCTGTGATGCTTTAACAGTGGATTCCTGTGATGCTTTGAAAGTGGATTCTTGTGATGCTTTAACAGTGGATTCCTGTGATGCTTTGAAAGGTGATTCTTGTGATTCTTTAACAGTGGATTCTTGTGATGCTTTGAAAGGTGATTCTGGTGATGCTTTGAAATTGGATTCTGGTGATGCTTTGACAGTGGATTCTTGTGATGCTTTGAAAGTGGATTCTTGTGATGCTTTGACAGTGGATTCTTGTGATGCTTTGACAGTGGATTCCTGCGATGCATTGACAATCAATCCTTGTGATAGAAATGAAAAACAGACAAATAGATTGGTGGATCATCCACTGGTAGAGTCTACAAAATCCACAGAATCCACAACACAAGATCCACCTCTCGGCTTCACACCTTCTCAGAATGACAACCCACAACCAAAGAAAGTCAAAATAGAAACTCAGACCTCATTTGGATTTAGTGCCAGTAACAACGGACAGGATGGAGAGCTCGAAATAGTACTTGAAGGAGGTCGGAACATTCTGGAGTTCATTCCCGAACTAGAAAATGAAAACTCTCAGGACGCTTACAGTGTTGTGGATTCTTTAGAAGAGAGTTATCCTCCTCCATCGTTCTTGTCAAATAAACACAATAGTTGTGATAGAGTTGAGTCCCCAGGAAATGTTTGTGAAACTTCTCTGGTGGATGATTCTGGGCTTTTGTCTATCGTGGATTTAATACAGAATGAACTGAGGGCATCTGCTTGCAGTCCAGTCCATGTGGATTTGTTTGAGATTATACATCCATTGTCCCCACTTCCAGTCTCCCCTGTTTATGACAGAGATTCTCCTGTCTCAGCACAAACTGGTCATTATGTAGACTCTTGTATTACTGATTCTGTTTTTAAGAAAAAGGCTAAGAAAAAGAAGAAGAAGAAGTTGTCTCAATCAGATAAGAAACCAGAATCAAACTCAGATATTCCTAAACGAGAAATGCTTAAATCAGAAGTTCCTAAACAAGAAATGCTTAAATCAGAAGTTCTTAAACGAGAAATTTCTAAACAGGAGATTCTTAAGCCAAAAAGCCCAAACCCAGAAGATCTTGCTCTCCTCACGTGTGGAATGAAACGAACCCGCGTGGCTCACCAGCCCAGACACGACACTGCTGTCCACAAACTTCCTAGGTTTGCGTCTGAAGCTCCTCCTGATGCTGTAACAGTGAAGCCTCAGTCAGCTGTAGTGAAATCCAGGGTGGGTGACAACAGGAGATCCTTGGGGGTAAGGGCAGATGATGAGGAGACATCACTAGGTAGATCTGGTGAAGGACTTGGAAGACTTAGTCAGGCTGATTCGGTACCTTGGTCGAAGCCAGCAGGTCGCAGGTAATTACATGTAGATGTGTTCTTACTGCAGGGTTTCTAGATTATGGTAGCCCCAATTCCATGGTTAGTGATATTCAGTGTTGAGCTAGTAAATAACTACTATTGCCATGCTCGACGGGACTTCTAGATTATGGTAGCCCCAATTCCATGGTTAGTGATATTCAGTGTTGTGCTAGTAAATAACTACTATTGCCATGTTCAACGGCTAGTAAAAATCTAAATTTTCAAAGGCTGGGGTTAAGTCTTATTTTATAAACATGTATATCCTGCTCCACCACTACCACCAAGTGTTAGTGTTTTTAAGCCTTATCTCTTTCTTAGGTGACATATCTGATTATTACTATTAATTATTAAAATTACATTAACTTAAAGTAAAGTAGGACTAGTGAATTTGTTATCATGGCTAGTAAATTTAAAATATCGCTGATCCCATGGCCTTAATGGATTTTATTAAAATTCTAGAAGCACTGGTTAGAGGTGTAGTAATAAGAGTAAAATATCTTTATTATTCGAATGACTTATGATATTAAAATAATTAATACATCCCACTGTGACCGATATGTACATGTATCTGTTTACGTCATCACAAAATATCAATGGACGTCATTGAATTTGAATATTTGCATTGAATGTTAATTGGTAATAAATAAGAGATATTAAACTTGTTACCATTTCATAAAGCTTGTAATAATGTAATGAAATAATCCATTTCTAACCGGCCTCGGTGGCGTCAAGGTTACACCATCTGTCTACAGACTGGTAGGTATTGGGTTCAGCGGGCAGCGTGGCCCAGTGGTACAGTGCCCGCCTGATGCGCGGTCGGTCTAGGATCAATCCCCGTCAGCTGACCACTGAGGTTTTTTCTCGACATAACCATATGTCCGACGCCGATGTAACCGTAATTAAAATGTGTTGAGTGCATCGTTAAA
>JAECMU010082846.1:17106-32072 GCA_016106625.1 Dracogyra subfuscus
AAAAAAAAAAAAAAAAAGTATTGGGTTCATATCCCAGTCGAGGCATTGGATTTTTAATCCAGATACCGATTCCAAACCCTGAGTGAGTGCTCTGCAAAGCTCAATGGGTAGGTGTAAACCACATGCACTGACCAGTGATCCATAACTGCTTCAACAAAGGCCATGGTTTGTGCTATCCTGTCTGTGGGAAGTGCAAATATAATATCCCTTGCTGCCTGTCATAAAAGAATAGCCTATGTGGTGACAGCAGGTTTCCTCTAAAAACCAATGTCAGAATGATGATATGTTTGATGTCCAATAGCCAGTGATAAGCTAAAAAATCAATGAACTCTAATGGCGTTGTTAAATAAAACAAACTACATATGTACTGGGTTTTTTTAATCCATATCTTTTAGATTGAGGGCAAACTCTATGCCAATGCAGTCCGAATCAAAAGGTGTCAAAAGGAAACAAGCGGATTCAGAAACTTCAGTGCCTTCTAAGATACAGGTTCTGCTTTTATTTTTTGTTATTACATGAAGGAAAATAGACCAGGGCCTAGATTTTTGAAGCTATCATATAGCGCTACAATATCGTAAAAGCATTGTAGGCTGTGACACACATGTATGTATGGTTTTTTGATGTCATAGTTTACAATGTTTTTACAATACCGTAGGGCTAAAATACATGTATGAAGCCTTGAAAATCTGTATTCAGGGTCCTATTTTAGTAAATTGTATTAACTCTTGCGACTTTGAGACCTTACAGTGCAATGGAATTTTTATTTTTTGTTTAAATTGCAAGGATGATGCGATATTGCTTTGAGAAGATAAGTTTGTGAGTTAGGGTTTGGTTTTCAAATTTTATTAACTATTAAATAGAAATCGTTTTCTTTTAATGAAATATTTTTTTTATAAAATAGATGAATTTGAAATGCAACAAAAATGTATATATGTATATTGGAAAAACATTCAGTGCATTTACACTTGTTTTTAAATTGGTAACAATGTATATACATGGATATATGTTAATTTTATGCTGTACTCTCTATAACAAAGGTCTTTGTTTTTCCTTTATGTTCAAAACGGATTCTGAAATATCAGAACTTTTTTATTTAACTCAACATTTTAAGTAGACAAAAATAATCCCTATTAAAAATTTTTTATTATTATTTAATAGTTTCCATACCAATAATTTGATAAAAATTAGTTTTTTTGTGAACTGGCTATTACATGCATATATGCATGTCGTTTCAAAGGTACAGTTACTGTATATATTTTGCAGCATTCTTTTAAATTCTTTTAAATTTCTACACTTGATGCAAATCTTTCCTTTTTTTTTACGTGGAATATGATAGTTTTAGGATATTCAGTTATATATATATTTTTTAAATCAAATTTGTTACAGAAAACAGGGCAGTCATCTTTTCCAGTTGTGACTCCAAAGACCGAAGTGAAGAAAACAGGTAGATTTTTAAAAATGTAGTTTGTATCTTCTGAAGTCCATGTCAGAATTATTAGTAAATATCTGAAATATGATAGCCGATGATTAATAAATAGATGTACTCTACTAGTGTCGATAAACAATAATAAACTTTAAAACTTTAGATGTTTTAAAAGAAATAATTTGATTAAAATGTTGTTTTGTAATTAATTTGAAGCAGGCTTTAACTGACATAGCCTAGTGGTAAAGCACTCGCTTGATATGTGGTTGGTCTAGGATCAATTGGTGGGTTTATTGGGCTATTTCTCGCTCCAGCCACTGCATCACAACTGGTATTTCAAAGTCTGTGGTATGTGCTATCCTGTCTGTGGGATGGTACATATAAAAGATCCCTTGCTACTTATGAAAAAAAAGTAGTGAATTTCTTCTCTTAAGACTGTCAGAATTATCAAAATGTTTGACAGCCAATAGCCGATGATTAATAAATCAGTGTGCTCTAGTGGTGTCATTAAACAAAACTAACTTTAACTGACTGTGTGATAGGCAGTGGGATCAACTCCACTAGGTGGACCAGTTTTTTCCAGTTCCATATAAATATAATTATAATGTTCAGGGTTCTCACGGACCCGGAGTCGCAGTGATCACAGATGGGACGCACCATATTGCATAAACGTGCGTCCCTGTAGACGCAGTATACTTTTATTTTTTATTTAACTTCATTACGATCTTTTTTTAAACATGTAAATTTACTGTAAAGTAAATCGGCAAAATAATAGACTGGTCAAGTGGACATGCAAACAGCGCTTATTCACACTGTTAGGCGGATCAACTGAACAAAACTGGTTACAAATGTTTGCTACTAAAACTCGCTTTGCAAAAAAATTAAATCTTTTGCAAATATTTTTGCCAAAACAAAAATTCTTTCGCAATATTTTTTTTTCTCGCATTATTAGTGAATATATATTAGTTACCAGGTATTTGTTTTATATTTTATCACACATTTTAATAAAAAAAATCAAAAATTATTACTACATAAAACCATTTAAATGTCAATGTTTTTGTGTTGTCAGTTGTTATACAATTCACTTGATATTTTATTGGATATATCAATTCATGGACTCTACAACATTCCTAATGGACTCTCAATATATAAGGTCACGAGTCCATGGACTCTCAATATTTTTGGATGAATGAGAACCCTGATGTTGGGCTAAATTATTATCACAAATTCCTGTGTAGAGGCCTGTCTTGAAAGAAACTTGCATCAATTAGAGGCCAGGCCTGGTGCTTATAAAACTCTTAGAGTCTAGACTCGAGACTGAGTCTCGGACAGTAATGTCATAACAACACCATACAGATTGTATGCATGTGATGTCATTAGAGATTGAGGGGTGGGACGTAGCCCAGTGGTAAAGCGCTCACTTGATGCACAGTCGGTTTGGGATCAATCCCCATTAGTGAGCCCATTAGGTTATTTCTCGACTGGTACATCAATGGCCGTGGTATGTGCTATCCTGTCTATGGGATGATGCATATAAAAGATCCCTTGCTGCTAATAAAAAATAGTAGCCCATGAAATGGCAACAGTGGGTTTCCTCTCTCAATATATGTATGTTCCTTAACCAGGCCTTTCCCAAGGATTTTTTTAAGACGCTTCCATTTTTAGCATCAGTATAACACAAATGAAGCCAAAATAGGTTGGGTAGTGGGTTAAAAACTTTTAAGTGTTTGCCTTCAATCCAGCTAATCATGCTCTTTTTTTGTTTTAAAGTAATCCATCAATTCTGCACCCCCAACAAGTTCATAATTTGTGTCATGTTATTGCTGTTATTTCAGTGTCGTGTTCAATGCTAGTTGTGATTTCTGCTTGTAAAATACCTAGGCTAAGAATGCTGACTTCACAGTATATTCCATTTACATATAAAAACAATTTTTTAAATCCAGCTAGTTTATTAAATGTCACCTCACAGTCTTACAAATATATATCTAACATTATCTAACAAATATGATTATTGTAAACTAATTCAGTGTATGTTTAACTGCAATTTGTGTAAATACTGCATGTTCATTTTCTGCGATTGCAATCTCTCAACCATAGGTACAAAATTAACAAAGACAAAGGAAATAAATTATATTCATTGATGCAAACAACTATTGTTTTTCTACAAATTTACATCAAGATTTACTTTTGTGTAATCGTATTGTTCAATGTCCGCAACGAAGCCTCTTGACACGTGGGTGTCAGCTGACATTGAAGCATGACGTATATTTGCATCGAGAGCTTACCTCAGTTCAGCCAACGAACGTTCTTCCTAACGTTCGCGAACTATTTGATTGGTGTACGTCATGTCCATGTGGTTTAACGCGAAGTGCACAAACCAGTGTAGCGAGCGTTTTGTTTTCGCTCGACTGTCTGAACTCAGCTCTTGGGATAGCCTACATGTCTTTCGGCCCTGAACTAGCATGTGTATTCAAACTGACACGCATTGCCGGTTTGTTTTTATTACTTTACAAAGACTTTACAAAGTTAAAATAACAAGTTACAGATCTTCCAGACATTGAACTACCGTCACATTGCTATCATACATGTCGAATGCATGTCGTTAAAATTAATAACGATGATTATTAAAATAAACATCATAACGCCTATGCTGTATTCGGGATTTTCTCATTACCGGCGAGATCGCTATTACGCTAATTGAATATTTGGTATTATTATTATGTTTGAGCTGTCGGATAGATTATTTAACCGTTTATTCACATCAGAAGATAGAAAATGGTTTAGCCAAAAATTTAGCCACTTGCAAATTTTATTAGCCATTTTAAATGTTTTTAAATATAATTTTTAATTAGCTAATGGCTAATTTGGCTACCGACAGCACGAGCCTTGGATGTTTTCAATGTAGGAGTTGTGGGAAGGGGTGTTAGGATAGAAATAATTGATTGCCAACTTAGCTGTACTTTTAAAAAGTGCTTCACCTATCGTTTATTCAGTTAAATGGTACAGTATATTCTGTTATGTGGCATCTTCTTTAATCGGCCTGTAAGCTTTATTGCGCTGCACGGGAATCCCAATACCTTTAGGCTCCTTTCTGGCGCTGGCTTGTAAAATTACCAAACACCAATTAACACAATAATGTGATCGAGCGACTGGTCCATAGTTAGGTAATGAGGAAGTTTGTTTACCGATCGTAGTGATTAGGTGTGCTGGAGATTCTGTTGCAATCAAGGGAATCAACTGACATGCTCATACTTGTGGAAATTGTTTTCTAAAGCACTTGAAACCAAGGCGTAGCGGCTTTTGACGTATGGTGCTTACGCACTGTCAAAGCGCTTACTTTATTGACCAAGGGATAGTGGGCCGCTACGCCTAACATCCCTGGAGAAACCCCTGCTTAACCATATGTCCGACTCCATATAATCGCAAATAAAATGTGTTGAGTGCATTGTTAAATAAAGCATTTCCTTCCTTCCTTCTATTTCATGTATTTTATTTCTCTAGCATTTGACAATCAGTTTCTGAAGTGTTTGAATGACAACAGCATATTGGTAGATGACTTCATCACAGAAATATCACAGAATAGACCAACAGAAGACGTTTGGAAAAGTCTTGTTGATGCAGTTGTCAAGGTCTGTATAATGGTGTTATATTTAATCCCAAAATATTTGTAATAATTTTTACAGATGTAGTTTGAAGATATCTTGGCATAATTAGTTTACTTTTAGGCAAATAAATTTGCAGCAAAGTTTAGAAAACAAAAGACTTCTTAACCTCTACTACTGGATTAATTTTTGACAAAAACCACTTTGAGTTGGTACAAGTTTATAACTTTTATTCACATATATTCACTTAAATGTTTTATAAATACATAAAATAAAGTTCATATTTTAATCGGTAAGTATTATTTTCATGTATTTTTATAATTTTAATGATATTTTAGATCAGTTATTGTTGATTAAAATTATTCAAAAAATAGATAAAGTTGTGTTTACTTATGGGCATTTGTGGCCGTCTGTCCAGTATTTATTTCCATTATTCCCAATAACTGGCTTTCTGACCAGAATTTTAAAAAACCCAACCAAACTACGATTCATATCCAAATATATGATGATTTTCATTTTTGGTAAAACAATAAAAATTATTATCAAATTAGCTGACACAGTCAGCTATCGATCCCTGAAAATGACTGCGATGTGCTGCCATTGTTGTCAAGTGAAACTACTTGCCAAAAACCAAAAATCTTTAAGCATTTATTCCTGGACCAATCTGATGGTTTCCTTTTCCTATGTTTTTATAGCACCTACAGAATTTCATCGTTAATATTCACAACGATGTGTACTCAGCATGTACAGCTGGTAGAGCAGAAACCCGACAACCTGTGTTGACGAGAGAGGAGAAGAAAATACTCAGCATCGTCAAACAGTTCCTTAACATACACCAGGTAGCCATGTTGTGTTATTTTCTTATAATTTCAAAATGATAAATATTTCATAGTCACAGATTTCTGTTTGGTACAAGGTGTGAGATATATCTTGGTAGTGGAATATTTGCATGGGTTGTAGCTTCGATTTCAGTCAGTGTGTCCACAATTAGGAGATAACCAAATGGAGTTTTTAGATATGCAGATGTTACTGTCTATTTTATCCCGGAAATATCGTTTTTGCGGGCATCAAATAGACAATAACACCCGCAAATCTAAAAACTCCATATGGTTATGTCAATTGTAAACAGTACTAAACTGAATTGTTTTTCTGTGGAACTAATTGTATATTTTGTTATTTCTTGAAAAACATATCTGCAGACCCGTGAACCGTCAACTTGGCCTGTTCCATTTGCTAACGATTTCATTTTTAACGACGTCACTAGCTTTCTGGATATTATTGTTATTTGATCCCAGAACAAGAATGTAATTAACCATTCACATTACAGAACACACTCGCAATCAGTTTACAATTATTTTTCCCACTTGCAACCAATGCCCTTCCATTGGTGTATCAAAGGTTGAGGAAGGTGCTTTCCTGTTATAGGGGAGGGCATATTGCAAAAATCAGTTCAGTAGGCAGGGGAGGTTTCTGGATTTTGTAAACAGGGGTCACAAAATTCTGGAAAGGGCAAGTTTGTGTTTATTGATGACAAGGCGGGCAGCATAGCCCAGTGCTACAGTGCCCGCCTGATGCGCGGTCGGTCTAGGATCGATCCCCGTCAGCTAACCACTGGGTTTTTTCTTGACATACCCATATGTCCGACGCCGATATAACCGTACTTATAATGTGTTGAGTGCGTCGTTAAACAAAAAAAAAAATAATAATAATAATTATTGATGACAGTGAATCCAAGCTCCTAAAGAGCTCAGTATCTATAGAGGGGTTCAGGGGCATGCTTCCTGACATTAACAAAAAATATAAAGATGCTCTTAGATGTGTTATCATGGAAGTTTGGTGTTGATTAATTTTAGGGAGGAGGTCATTAAAGAGAAGACCTCAATTCAGGATCTCAGGAGATGTGTAACCCCTCTTAATCTGCCAACAGGGCTTTACCTTAGCCATAGCCTGGGGTGTTTTAGCTACCAATTTCTCATTTGGGCTACCAGATGTCTAAACCTGGTAGTCCGTCAGACTACTAGATTTTTTTGGCATCTCCAGTTACTCTGCAATCAATAAGATGCTTAAACACCTAATAAACATCCTAAAACAACTATTAATTAAAAATAAATGATTTTGATTTTTAGTCTCCTTTTTTAAAAGTTTATTAAAATTATAGGCTACCAAATTAAGTAAGGGCTACCAGATTTCCTAACCTGGAAGCCCGGTGGGTTACCGCTGAAAAACATTAAGGTCAAGGCCTGGGTGCAATGGTAGAACTATTTGTGGTTGCAGTGGGTTTCCATTCTACCTTGTCTGTTGATGTGTGTGTGTTCAACAATATATAAAATATATTACAGAATGCGTCCAAAAGCCTGTTGATGGAAAGTCTATGGAAAGCAGTTTTTGTTCCAGAGAAAGAAGCAAACAAGCTCTATGGAAAACAGGCTTTATGGTATGTTGGTGTTGGTTGGATGGTTTACACTCAGTGCATGGGGAATATATGTAATTTACTAATATCTTACAAACCTGCTGGTGAGAACATCGTTCATTATTTAAAACATACATTAATAACACACGTGTGATAACGACTTTTATTGACATATGATTGGCTGATCCAAATTGTAGGTGATGACCTGGTCATAGCCATACCATCTGATTAAATGTGCATCAAAAGTGATAACTCTGTGACATATAGATTTACTATAAATATAAATAAATTGTTGTTTAAAAATGTATACAACACAATTTCACCTGTTAGGAGGGCAACTTGTAGCCCAGTTGAATAGAGTTTGCTTGATGTGTGGTCAGTCTAGGATTGTGGGCGCATTGGGTTATTTTTCGTTCTAGCAAGTACACCACGACTAGTATATCAAAGCTTTGGTATGTGCTATTCTGTCTGGGATGGTTCATATACAAATATTCCTTGTTACTAATGGAAAAATGTTGCGGGTTTCCTCTCGGAAACTACATGTGAGAATGACCAAATGTTTGACATCCAATAGGTGATGATTAATAAATCATTGTCCTCTAGTGTTGTTGTTAAACAAAACAAACATTTAAACGTGTGCTTAATCATATCATGTACACCACATCTGGTGTCGTACTGTTGTTTGGTTTAGGTGTCAACCCATTATAATCCTTCTTACCTCTACCTGTATGTCAGTTGGGGAATATTTCAAGTAATAAAATAATGATGTTCGTTTCAACAGCACTTGTCCTCAACAAATGCAAATTCCCTTAAGAATAGTAGTCTGGTTCGAACATCCCAACAGCCAATGGGATGGCCTAAAATTATCCTCTTGTGCACCCTTTCCTGTTCTGATCACGTGACTGTAACTTCCTTCTTTTTCTTTCACTCATATGGTTCAGATGTCTTTGTACTTTGCTCCGTCTTAATCTGAGCCATCTGATGTTTTCACTTGGTTTATTTGAGACTTTAATGTGGGGAAAACATTTCTGTATGTTCTTACATTATTGTTGTACAATTATTTTGGTCTTAATCACTTTATTTTAACTGGGGTTTTTTATTTTGTTTCAGTCGAGTGTTTGTGGCTCTGTGTCAAACAGAAGGTGAGTTTGAACTAGTGATGATCTAGTGAACAATTGTAACTGAAAGGTGATTGGTTGGGGTCTGCTAATGTGATGATCGATTATGAAATTCAATCATTTGTTCCCACAGTTTAAAATTGATGTAAATATGTGCGGTTTGGGTTTGTTTTCTTGAGTGTTCTATTAAAATACATATTGAATAACACAATCTTTATTTTAACTGGGTTTTTCATTTTGTTTCAGTCAAGTGTTAACTGTAAATAAAATGTGTTGAGTGCATCATTACAGAAAACATTTTCTTCCTTCATTCTGTGAAAGTATTGTTTTTCTCTTTCAGGAGATGTGGAGCAGGCGCGTGTGTTTCTGTTCTATGTTATAACGTGTCGACACCTCAGCTTTCCGTGTATTTGTCTGTCTGCCGTGGCTGTCTGGCCACTTACTCTCATCAAGACTCGCCAAGGTATGTCATGTCATGTCATAGGATTTAACGTGCACATTCAGAACAAGCTGTTGTAGCTCTTTTGTCCAAGACAGAAAGTTGGGGGTGGGGAATGTAGGAGGGCCCGCCTGCACTGGCAGATGCAAGGGAGCACCATCAGTCCGATAAAGATTGGTAGCAGGCGGGGGTGGGTGGGAGTGGGTGGTGTCGCTATGGAATTTTGAATGGAGCATTAATTATGCCAAAGAGAAAGGTGCACATTTCAGTATGAAGGAATTTTGGCTCAATTTTTGAACGGTCGGCCAAAAAAAGAAAGGATACTGAGCTAATATAGTTTCGAAATTTAGTAGATCAAGAGTAGCTCGTTAATTAGGCCTCATTACTGCTGTGGTGCCTTCCGTTGTTGTTTGTCCGCCTTTTCCATGTCACCAAGTACATTACCAGCAGCAATGTTTTTTTGGGGGTTGGGAAGATATTCGCGCCACGGTATAATTTGCTGGAATATTTATATTACAAGAGTTGTTTGTCTATTTATCGATGTATAACAGTCATAGCCTGTAGAAAATTGCATAGCATGTGACTGATATACTCAACTAGAGTGGACTGATAAACTCCCATCATATGCGGTAATGTGAGATAGAAAACATACACCCACGATGGTGGAAATTTCCACCACCGAGGGTATACTTTTTCTATCCCACATGACTGCATATGATGGAATCCTTTTCTCCCATCCATTTGATAAACAAACCATTATTCTACACGAACAAACAAAGATGGTTGAAAAGTAACTTCTTTATTTGACTGTTTTATCATAAATAAACTACACTTATCATATTTACCGCCTCTGTTTCATGTGTTAAATGTAATTTAACACTACAAATTAATAAGATAGCTCTTATAATCAAGGTTTTAATAACAAAATATTGATCTAAAACTAACCAACTCGCATTGATATGACATCATATATTACCAATACTGTAATACTTCCCATGTTAAATTCAGTGACGTCATTGCCCATGCAAGACAGATTTATTCTGCATTGGCTGACATCATGGAATGGGCCTGTCTTGCATGGATAGGTATGAGAGAATATAGGATTTGTCTCCGTCTGTCCATCCATCTGTCCATCTGTCCCATATATAGTTTTCAAAACTTCGCACAATGCCTCAAGATACTGAGCTGAAATTTAGTTTATAGCTTTATGGTTGCAGTTACAATTAATGGCGATTTACCCATTTTTGACAGAGTTATAGTCCTTGAATGTAGGAGATACCAAAGTTTGTTGTGTCTGATAGGGGATATGTCCTACTAAAGGGAGGGATATGTATTACTTTAGCAGTTCTCACAGAATGTTTGTTAATACTGAATTATGTGCAAAAGAAAAAGCTGCAGTGAACACTTCCTTACACACTGGCTTGTGTTATGTGTATAATGTATATATAGCTTGTTGATATCATGTCACTGAGTAGCAAACATTTGTATCACTTTGTCTTGTGTGCTGTTCAATATATTGAGCCAAATTTACGAAGCTTGTTTTTCTTAAAGGCACACAATCATGGATTTTATGGGCCTTATTTCTCTAAATATGGATTTTAAATGGAAATTACATTCATTTGTAATACCAAACCTAGTTACTGTGTGATCCAAAACATTTTATTTGAACTACGATCGAGGGAATTCCATAACACGATTAATTTTTAAAAGTTAGAACTCTTCATGTTTATAAGTTAAAAAATTACGGCAAAAAAGATTTGTAGTAATGTGGCTATATATACGACAACCGTATAATGTATTTTTGAATTTTATATAAACGATCACCGTGTATAGAGACTTGGCAAACGGAAGCCGGCTATACACATGGCAAATAATGAAAAATATATATTATTAATACGTTCTCATTACACGAGCTTGGTAAATTGTTTTGGCAGTGTGGTTATTCGGGGAATGCCCGTCACGTGACTCAAAATAATACGTCACACCTTTGCTCTCCAAATAGCCGTTATTTTTCTCAGAATTATGGACCGTACCCATAATTCAATTATTTGTATAAAATATCAATAATAAGTGTGATATGGTGGTTATGTAGATGGTCCAATAAAGTACTTTTAGGTACAAATCAAATGTATATATTGTCATACAATTCCTTGTTAGGTCAATAATTAGGTCAGCCATCTGTGACATAGTGCGTTTAAACATAGGTGTTTAAAGGGATATTCCTGAGTTTACAACCACTGTAAACATTTCCGACCAATAGAGCCTTTTCAATGACGTAGCATACAAATTAAATACATTTTCTTATTTAAAATATGAGTGTCTGTATTTAAAGGTTTTTGTGGTTGTCCTAATCCTTGTAGTAGCCCAAACCAGATTTTACCTCCCAATAATTTTATATGTACGAAAATATATATATCACAAATTGAAGTAAAAACTGAGTGCTACAAACATTAGTATATGACCGCAAATACATGCTATATACAGACACTGGTATTCTAAAGAATAAAATGTATTTAGTATGAAATAGTAGTAGCAAAAAAAAGCTCTGTTATCGCAAACATCTTAAAATGGCTGCAAACCCAGTAGAGTCCTCTTAAGCATTGTAAATACATGTGCGGGCAGCAGAGCCCAGTGGTACAGTGCCCGCCTGATGCGCGGTCGGTCTAGGATCGATCCCCGTCAGCTAACCACTGGTGTTTTTTCTCAACATAATCATATGTCCGACGCCGATATAACCGTAATTGTAATGTGTTGAGTGTGTCGTTAAACAAAAAACAATTTAATTTATGTAAATACATGTATATGTAGTTAAGTCAAAACCAGGCTTTCAAAATTTGTCTCATTATTTTTGAACATTTGTATTTTGTCTCACAGATGCCAACCCTGTAGTTGTGGTGATGGAGTACATTATCATGAAGAGTCTGGAGGGCGATTGCACCAGGACCAAGAGCAAACAGGTAGGAGAAGTCTGTCTGTCCACCCATCTCTCTTTCTGTCCACCCATCTCTCTTTCTGTCCCAATGTTTTTTCGTTAGTCCCTGCATTTTCTGTGCATCTGTCCACCTATCACCGGTCTCGGTGGGGTCGTGGTTAGGCCATCGGTATACAGGCTAGTAGGTACTGGGTTTGGATCCCAGTGAAGACATGGGATTTTTAATCCAGATACCAAATCCAAACCCTGAGTGAGTGCTCTGCAAAACTCAGTGGGTAGGTGTAAACCGCTTGCACCGACCAATGATCCATAACTGGTTCATCAAAGGCAATGGTTTGTGCTATCCTGCATGTGGGAAGTGCAAATAAAAGATCCCTTGCTGGCAGTCGTAAAAAGAGTAGCCTATGTGGTGATAGAGGGTTTCATTAAAAAACCAGTGTCAAAATGACCATATATTTGACGTCCCATAGCTAATAAGATAAAAAATCAATGTTTTCTACTGGTGTCATTAAATAAAACAAATTTTACTGTCCACCTATCTGTCTGTCAATCCTCAATCCCTCCATCCATTCATCCATTCCCCTCAATAAGAATCTCTCCATCTGTAATTTTGGAAAAACATTTTCTTATTTTTACCTTTGTTTGACACCTAAGAGCCAATGTGTAAAGTTGTTCTGGGGTGTAATCATTCATTCATTCATTCATTCATTCATTCATTCATTCATTCATTCATTCATCCATCCATTTATCCATCCATTCCCTAATATTTCATGAATCCTTCATCCATCCATCCATCCATCCATCCATCCATCCATCCATCCATCCATCCATCCATCCATCCATCCATGCATGCCTTCTTTCCCACTCTCAATTTGTCCATTGATCCATTCCTCCATTCTTCTATTAGACATATTGGTCCACCATCTTATTTTGAAATTGCAATAATCAATAGGTAAGGATTGTTATAACCTTTTTGTTTATTTCCCTGGAATACTAATATAGTGTCATACATTTTATATCTTTTTGTTTTCAGATTTCAGAATGTTTTTGTAAGCTGTGCGACTGGTCAAATGTTCCGCGAGCGAGTGAGGACATCTTGCGACAGGCAGTGGAGAAACTTGACCACGCTGCGACACTGAATCAGACAGGTGAGATATCCAATATGTGCTTTTCTTGCCCACTAGACCGGATTATCCAGCTTTTGCACGGTGCTAGAACAATCTTATCTTATCCACGGGTGCTAGATAAATCTATCTTACCCACAGGTGCTAGATAAATCTATCTTACCCACGGGTGCTAGATAAATCTATCTTACCCACGGGGTGCTAGATAAATCTATCTTATCCACGGGGTGCTAGATAAATCTATCTTATCCACGGGGTGCTAGATAAATCTATCTTACCCATGGGTATAGACTATTTCTACATACACGGTTATGAGGCTACTTTTAACTGGAGACAAACCGTTCACTTGACTTGTATGTTTTTTCTCTCACCTAAATGCCATTTCATGTTGCATATTGTTCATTATCAAAAATACGTAAATCAACTTTCCCGCCTCGTGTAACACGCTCGAAGACCAACACATTGACTGCAAAAGCCCGTAACGATGTAAACGATATCAAGTGACGTCACAGCTAATATTTTTCATAACTTTGTTGAAATATTTATTTGCGAAGCTGCCAATTCATGTTGTATTATTTTTATTTTTATAATCCTCCAAAAGATTATGTTAATGAAATTAAAAATTTGAACTTAATTGTGAAATTATTATTATTTTATTTTGTCCAATGGGACTACTTTTTAGCGTGTATGGTTAAAGGAGTCTGTAGACTCAATGTTTACAGTTGGTCAAGAATGGCAATATTAAAGTAACAAGTAGGCGTATTTTTGCTTTAGTTACTAAGTGGGCAAGAAAAAAGAATCAATCACCGTTGTCAGGTATAGATAAGGGAATTCCAACCTGTGGGACAAAACATTTGGTCCCTTGGGTTGGAATTCCCTTATCTATACCTGACAACGGTGATAGATTCTATTATTATTACATATCTATTCAACCTTACTATAGTGATAAAGGCATTTTAAAACTCTGTGATCATTTTATTTTGTATCACATATTTGTGCATTCTTGTCTGGAACTTTTAAATTCCCTTTTTCTTTTTACTGCTGTTAGGGCCTTTTATCTGTAAGATGGTGCATATATAAAAAAAACTCCTTCCTGCTATTCGAAAAAGAGTAACCTATGTAGTGGCAACAGCGGGTTTCCTCTCTCAATATCTGTGTTATCCTTAACCATATGTCCGACGCGATATAACCGTAACTAAAATTTGTTGAATTTATCATTAAATAAAATATTTCCTTCCTTTTCTTCTTCACTCTCTATCGACGAAATGTTGAAGTAACCAAAACCAAATATCCATAGTTTAAACGTGCCAAGATGTCGATAAACAAAAAGTAATATTTCTCTCCTTTTTACAAATTGAGCTATTATTTTTCAGAGAGGGTATTTGAGTTGATGAAGAGTATAGAGCTGCTGCTGGTATATGAAGGCTGGGCCTGGCTGTACAGACACTTCATCCTCAAACATTTCATGTCCATCCACGACCGCTGGAACAACAGGGCAGAGGATGGGTTGTCTCCCCTGTATGTCCAGTCAGTGCTCAAAATAATTGGTACGTAACATAAGTTGTTCTCGGGTCTAAATCAGTAGGTTTAGATTTGGTTTTTTTAACAACACCACTAGATTTATGAATCATCAGCTATTGGATGTCAAACACCACTAGATTTATGAATCATCGGCTATTGGATGTCAAACACCACTAGATTTATGAATCATCGGCTATTGGATGTCAAACACCACTAGATTTATGAATCATCGGCTTTTGGATGACAAACACCACTAGATTTATGAATCATCGGCTATTGGATGACAAACACCACTAGATTTATGAATCATCGGCTATTGGATGTCAAACACCACTAGATTTATGAATCATCGGCTTTTGGATGACAAACACCACTAGATTTATGAATCATCGGCTAT